>DWME01000527.1:0-32432 GCA_018244795.1 Parelbella ahira ahira
ACTCACGCACCAACAACGTCCAACGTATCGGTGTTGTACGTCTGTGACTAATCTTATTATGAACGATACGCTTGTGCTTCCATACTGGGAAGTTATAAAATATATAAAAAGTATAGGTCGTAAAGTGTGCTTTGGGATTACTATGTTTCTAAGGATTCTGTGTCGGCGTCGATGACGCTCAATTCTCATGATATTTGTCATAGATGTTTGGGCGGATCAAAAATTGTAATTTGGACGTACCTAATAATCGGTTTTGGTAACGCCTCGTTTTATTCGATTATGGCAAGCTGTCAAAGGTTCCGATTTTAAAATTTTATGTATAATATGTATGTAGGTATGTAGTGTAACTGGAACAGACTCTGTCACACTGTTCACGTTCATCGTTTAAATGTGTAAATATTGTTCAGTATCGTAAACTTATAAATGTCAAATGCTTCTCTCCTTTTTCCCTTGTCTTCACTGCTTTTTTATGTGTGAATAATAATATACATATGTATATCTTGGGACACCACCCGCGGTCGTATATTGTATATAATAAAATAATTATAACTATAAATAGTATATACATACTATGAATATATCTAAGTACACTGTTGTTTAATGTCTTGGAATCTATAATAAACAACGGAATGCATTAAAATCTAATGTCACGCATTACTAGATACCTAAATTACGTTATCTTCGTAGACCAACATCGTTATTCTCAGTACGCACTTGTCTGATTGCATCGTTATTATAACAACGTAGTGTCGACATATAATTGAAGTGCATGAGAAGGTCACTGAGGGAATTTTGTACGTAATTTTATTTATGTAGGTACTTGCTTTGTAGGCCTTTTATAAATAAGCTACCCATATACATATGTATATATTGACACGCCTAGTTCCAAAGGGGTAAGCTGAGACTAAGAGTCCTCTTGTTACGGTCCTGACAAATTTCTTTTGCTTCTTTACAATCATCAAAGTGATCATAAATGCTTGTCTATTTGCAGTACTTTTGAGTTCTTCGAAGTAGATATGCCTGGGTTTGCATTTTGTCGCTGTTCCAGTCTCACTCGTCTGATACGCGTTCGTTACTCTACGTTGGTTCGTTTATTCTTGACCAAACCAACCAAACCAAAAGCTAGCCTATCAAGTAAAAAAAAATGTTCTTTCACATCACTTTGTTCATAAAGAACTAAAATCTAAATGCATACATGTTTGTTAGTTCGTCTGGGTGTTGCGCGTGTTCTTAGTTCTATGAAGCCAGAAGAGAGCGAAATTGCGCCTCTCGTCAAGACTATTCTTCAGACATGGGAATGTAAAGACCTTAAGCAGATTATTAGTTATTCATGGACAAATTCTTCTTGGTTACTTCTCGAATCACAAATTATATATACATTCCAAGCAACAAAGGCGAAATAATGTGTTTTAAATTTAATCTGATTTTGAGTTTTATTGCAATAGTTATGTTGGAGCCAGGTTGCTAGCTCACTGCAAAAGTCTAGTCTTAAAATTAAAGATTAATTTAACAGTAATGTTATGGTAACTAATTTTATTTCATCGTCTGCCTGTCCATTTTATAGCCGTTATGGCTGAAACACCCGACAAAATCTTTATAGCTCCGAATATTTATAAGTCGGTTTTTCTTTTATGTCGGCCGATATCGAGCTCGTTTTATTAGCTAGACTAGAACATAACGCTCGATAGAGTTTTGCTGCATTTTATAATTTTTTTATACTTTGTTTTGATCGCCTGTAGTGAAATTTATAACGTGATCAGAGAACGTCTGAATGGAAAGTTTTAGAAACACGTTATTGAATAACACCTGATATAGGTACAGTATTCGGTACAGTGTCTGAAGTCTAAAACTGCGCAAAAGCTACAGAGCTCAATTAGCGGGGTGGATTTCCTAACTTTCTCATTCATAAATTATAAGTGCTGATTAATTTGCTAAAAATAAATTCTGAGGAAATTTATCATAGCAGGATCGTTTTTACCGCGTACGTGTAAAATATTAAATGGTCCTCCTTCCGAGATATTGCCGGAGCGCTACGACATTGAGATGTAGGGTTGGATGGCGTGGGTTTCTATAAATTAACGAGCAAAAAAGACATTTTCAAAGGCGTCGACGCATTCGACTCTTCACGCGTTCAAATGTTCATAGATGACGTTGACCATATGTCATCAGATAGCGCGTCTATCTATTTGCGTAACTAGCATTGTAAAAAAAAATAAAGCAAGATCTGGACCGCGCCCGGTGTTACTTAAGCCGACGATAGTTCGCAACTCGCCAAGGTCCAGGCGCTGCGGGCGTTTCCATTGCGTTAATTCCGTTACGCGCCCCAACAATACTTGCTTTCAAACAATATAATTGATACGATCGAACTGGATTCACTACTTTTACATCCGGCTATCGGCATCCATTTGACAATGTAATCGTTTTTTCGCAGTGGTCGATCTGCGAATAACACAACGTTGTCACATCGTGGCATTTGCTGGCAACATCGCAATATGTTGCACATTACGACCATAATAAATCTTCCACACTTCACTAGGCTCCAGGGTGCAGTGCATGTCTAGCATTTCAATCTGCTTCCAGTCTTGTCAGAGTCCAGTATGTCTGCGTCTATCAATGGTAGTCACGCTACAACTAAGGCAGCATCTGACCGATCGTGTTCGGAAACGGATTTGGCAATCATTAGTCACCGTATACAATCACAGCGACGAGACGTCAGTACGTCGCCTGTGTCCTAACAAGCGATGACCGTAAGAAAGAAAAAGTCACTTGTCCCGCCTGCACCAACGATTGCGCAAAGCACTTACCTACGTGCATGACAAATCTGTCGACTTTGATATTATTCACTTGCATAACGTGATTATGCCAGCTAACCTACGTTTTAAAAGTGCCAGTCGTTCGCACTACGCCAAATGTGTCTGATTGGAAATAGGAATTAATACAGTCCAGCCTAATTACATCATTATACATACATATATAATTTGGCTATAATAGTTTTTTATTTCTTCTGCGTGAAACTTGTTGCTTAGAAGATTTTGTTTAGCAGCTAGGCAGCTTTTTATGCCCAAAAGAGCAAGTTACTTTGATATAATAATATCGGATATTTTTGTTAACGACCGTCATTGCCCACCCTTGTAATTCTGCACTGCTGCACACGGATCTCAGAATAAGAAGTTAAGGACATAGTCTAACACGATGGACTTTTGCGGGCTGGTAGACGTCACACGCCTCACAGAACGTTATGACGAACTAAGGGTGTGCCGGTTATCTCACGATAGTTTCCTTCACGGTTACAGCTAGTAATATTTGACTCTTTGCACTCGGGATTAATATGACCATGAAACAGGGGAAAAAAATAAGAAAGGCTGCTGTTTCGTCCGCATCTGTGGATAACTTCTTGCGAGTGAGACATACGAGCGCAAAGGATTAATATTACTGATAATATGCATACATTCGCATTACTTAGGTTCAATTCCTAAATCGATGAACTATGATATTTATATTTATATCTGAATGTCGCCCTATTTAAAATAACTGTACTATTTGACAATTCGCGAGATTGCACGCCGTATTCAGTTATACTAATAAAGCATATTTTTGTTTGCAGATGCTGAAAGCCGTCAACCGATTAATAAGAACACAAAGTGAGTGTTTATTTACTTCTTACATAGGTATAACAGATACCTACACATATACATGTATACATTTGTACATATATATATGTCTATATGTTTATTT
Organism: Parelbella ahira ahira; assembly: GCA_018244795.1. Classification (NCBI taxonomy): domain Eukaryota; kingdom Metazoa; phylum Arthropoda; class Insecta; order Lepidoptera; family Hesperiidae; genus Parelbella; species Parelbella ahira. Next base: position 3,736 of record DWME01000527.1, read on the forward strand.
GTAAGTGTATATATGTAAGCAAAGACACAATAAACGATTAGTAAACAATAAAAAGTTAGTTCATTATAATATGTATGTATGGAATGTTCGAATTCTTGTTATCAAGTTCAATTATTAATTTCGGTAACTTTCATCAAGCGCTTATAGAATTCCCGATAACCGGTGTCAGCATCTTTTGCTAGGAGCTTAAATTACTTTGCAGGATATACACGTAGTGTGTGTTATCGAATTAATATTTATCAATATTCCAAAAAAATATCAACCAAAAAATAAAATGTGTAGGTACTACATGATGTATTATTAAAAAATCATCGTCGTATCGTACTTTTTGAATTTTTTTTGTCTGTGTGTCTGTTCAAACGTTGAACCAAAATAAGGCACCAAATTTTAGGCAACTTGCTGTGATGATGCTTAGGTAATTATTTGAGTCCAGTTATAGAATCCGTTGGACAGGATTTTGACTAATTTCGACAGAAGTGCGGACGAAATTGCAAATAAAATCTAGACAAAAATAAGATCAAAGTATTAAGTTATAGTTATAGTCTGAATATGTTTAATGAAGGCGTTATTGTATAGGTTAGGTTAGGTTATCGAAACATCAGGGATATCCACAACCGCTTTCTGATTCGGTAACATAAAAGAAAGCCAAATACAAAATCCAAATCCACTAAGTCCATTCAACTTGCATTAAGCGATTCCAATATTAACTGAACGCGTAGGGGAGGGTGGGGTCATTCGATGCCCACACGAATTTAATCCTTCAAGCTATTGTTAGCGCACGGGCAGTAAGCGGTGGTTAGAATCAATCGACCGTTAAAATTGCATTTGACATTTCCGACCAGCAATGGTAACAGAAGCCGTACATTTTTTTTTAAATGGTTTCATTTAAGCTTACATATTTTGTGCTTTTAATTTCTACCGTGAAAACTACGAAAATAAGGATACAGGAGAGGTTTGTGTTCTGATTATTTTATTGATTACCTATCTAATGAATTGGAGAATCGGTATTGTCATGTTGTTTAGTATTGATTATTTTAACGTAATGTTTACTATCACTAGTACCTGCAATTCTTACACACACGCACGATGGGCTGATATACCTAGGTGTACATTATGGAACTGAAACTGTAACACGGCGTTTCATTTTTCTTTTTTCAAAAGAGACATTTCTTTGATTCTGCCATGAGCTCTGTCTCACGGCAGAATCAAAGAAATGTCTCAGGGCTCAAAGGCGCTAAAAGCCGATCAACTATATATTGTGTGAGTTTTAGTGAGTATATGTACGTATGCGATGAATAAATCAATTTCAATACATTTTTCCATTATTGAAAAACAATTCCATTCCAAAAGCAGACAAGATGAAATATGGGTGACCTTTTAAAAATATAGTTAAGTAATATAATTGGCCGGTAATTTATTACAACGTATTAATGTTGCATCCATTATGTGTATTCGTTAGTCTTTTTTTCTAATGGATCTCAACTTTTACAAAGGAAAATCGTTATTTTGTAAACGCTGAACTTTTGAACTTTTTCATCATACGACAGTAATAAACGATTAGACCCAATGTCTTATTTGACGACTCCATTCAAAATCACCACTAAGAAACTGTAACTGTATATAACTGTTACATGTGTGTTACATTCTTACTCGTGAAAGTTAAGTAGAAAAACTTACCATAGGTTCGGGGGTCCAAGTGTCTGTATACCAGATCACACTACCGACTTAGTTACCAAGAATTGTGGATCATGAATTGTGAAATGGTAATGTACAGTTGTGACTACGAAACGGTTGCCAAATGATGAAACAAACTCATTTTTATTGTGCAGTTTTAGAAATATTTTTGTCTATTGTACATAGCTTATATCAATATTATGTGTATCTTATTCATTCAACATAAAAAGGCAAACTAACGGGAATCTCTCTTCAGCTCTAAGGGTGTCCGGTGTCGCTCCCGTATTGAGCCGAGCCACCGTAACGTTGCACGGTGTCTGGCTTACCTACAGGCTGCTGTTACAAAACATTACACACTGCTGTTGGTGTGTGTACATATAATAATTTATGAATGTGTGGATTGAGGTTCTTTTTTTGAAAACACGATTCGTGTGTTTGTTAGTGTGCCCGGGGTTGCAATATAAAGGACACAGGCATGTTCGCGCACACATTGAAGCCTCATTTATTTAATGTTTTTAACTAAAAAGTTCCTTATCACGTTTGTCTTTATGTGCTGTCCGTTTTTGGTTTGATTTTCCTGTTTGCTTTTCATATTTCTGTAGATTATGTAGTTATTCACTCTATAATGCCTATATATTTCATATGTTTATTTATTCATATATGTAGATTGTAGATAGAATGCTATTATCAGACTTTATCAAAAAAATTAGTCTTATCGCAATTTATGAATCAATTAATATCTATTTTTGGACGCCACTTTATATGTACATACATAAGTAGGTACGTGGAATATTAATTTGTATCAGTATTATGAGTGCGAAAGTAAATCTTGTCTCTCTCTCTTTTTCGTGTTCATAATCTGTTCTGTTTTATTAGTAGTTTTGTTTAGATTTTCTGTGGAGATAAACTGGTAGACATGGGATACTTGCAATACTTTTGAAATACATGTACATAAAGACAAATAAGATACAAAATATTATATAATATATATGAAAAATTGAGGAAACTGCACGAAACAAGCCGCGTGTGACAATTAGTGACTACTCGTATGTTTTGTATTCAAATTCAAAAATTTCATCGCCGCTAACGAAGACCTCTGTCGCCCGGAAACTTTTTTACATCACAATACTTTTTTATCTCTCTTCTACATCTAGTACCGTTAATGTCGACCTCTTTTTAGGATTCCTTTTTTTAAATCATTATGTTATCTTGGCCACTCAAAGTACACATCACAGATAAATTAAAAACCCATCAGATTCAATGTTTTTGTATTTATTTTTTTGGATAGTTGCTACCTAATTTTTTACAATAGTATCTCTACATCTCGTAATTGGCGACAATGTGTTTTTGTCGTTTTTTATATGGAGCGGGTTTAATTCGTTTGACAAATTATATTATTGCTTGGTTTTAAACGGTGTGTTCTTATAGTTTTCTAATTTATTTGTTTTTCGTTATTCTCATTGATCACGTGTATTTATACACGTGTTGGTGTTTATATTTTATTCGAAAACACGTAACATCACGCCTGCAGTCCCCCAAGGAGTTGGCAGAATAGTGTACCAACACTCCCACGTTTCACCAGTTACGTTTAAGTCTCATGGAATAGGTGATAAGCCTACACCGGGTACAATTCCAGATTCCGAGTGACTACTAGAAATTCTAAATTAGAAAAATCTAATAGCACCCAACCCCGGATTTGAACCTAGGACCTCCCCGATCGGCACTCGCGCTTACAAACCACTCGACCAACAAGGCAGTCTGTATTCAAAAATATTAACAAATATATTAATTGATAGGTCATCTTTGATTTTATTGGACAGATCTAGTGCAATTTTGTCAGTTATTAAATGTTCAAACTTTGTCACTCGTACAATTGAAGTTTAAGTCATAGGCTTAAGACTTAGACTATTCGCGTAGCATTAATTTAGGGTCGATTTTTTCCTCTAGCATGAAAGGGCATGTCGCCTGTGGGTGGTAAGAAGCCTATAATAATAATAATAATTCTTTATTTTATGTGAATAAATATAAAATTACACATTAATTTATACGACGATACAAAACACAGAAATATAGTTTAGGTAATGACAGTCAGTTGTCTAGGTTAGGCGAGAAGATTGTACTATAAGTAACTGATCTTTTCAGCCATTTGTACCTGAATTTCTTAAATAGCTTAAACAAAATTATTAATATACACAGCAGAGTTTAATCATAATCCCATGATATACCTAATATGGGTACATTACAGCAAAGTCAAACATATCATTTAGTCTATATATAAAATAAATTTAAATGCAATGTGACATAAAAGATAGGTAGGTATCTTAGGTATGCCATACGTGTGTCATTCGTTGCGCGCGAAAATGTTCTCGCGGTGACGTCACGTGGTAAAGGGCAACCGAATATGCTTTGGAAATTCGAATGACTTGGTTAAGGAGAGGAGGAGGGTATTTTTGTGACTAAGGAAATTTTGTGAGTCACGGTCTAATCTAGAAAGCTTTCTTGATAGTATCCGATGAGGAGAACATTCAATTTCTTTTTATCTTATTCTACGATACGCTGCCATAGATAGAAAGTTCAATTATATCATGAGAGCTCGCCTGCCAACAAAAACAATACGTTGTCGGGAAACCTGGATGACAGTAGGGTATGCAGTTGACTCGTTGCAACGCGAAAAGAACTGCTTCGTTTCGTTCAGTATCAGTTCAGTTTTTGAGACGTCGAATAGATTATTCAAGAAAGCTGATGTTTATATTGACATACCATATTTCAGAATGGATTTTGAATCGAGGGTTACATTTTAAAAGTAGGTGAAATTAAATGGTCTAAGGGTGATTGAAACCACTTACTTGTAGAAAGACACGTCTGTGTTTTAAAGTTGTTGCAATCACCCTCTTAGCTTCACCCCGTCTGGAAACGGCCTTAAGGGTTTTATTAACACATTTCACCGACTAAAATATCACTAATGTTCGCGTTTTGCTGTTGACGAAGTGATGGGCCGGCAACATTTGACGTCGCGCATACAAACCGCATTTCGTATTTGGCGTTTAACATAAACATCGCGTTACAGGTGCGGATAATTTGACTATGTACAGTAATTGGGTTAGTAAACAAATTGACTTCCAGCGGTCAGCCTTAAACAACATGTTTCGTTTAATACAATATGTGTGGATTATTTTCGTTGTCGCTGTAACCGCACGAGGTATTTAACCGGCCCGCTACCAGTGCCATGTTACGCTTGCGGTCTGACATTAACTGTCAAGAGACATTTAGGTACCGGTCGCACCGCTCGCGTACAACGAGGGGTTTTTGTTTCTACCAGTGTGTATTACTAGACATTTCATCGCCATTATCAGCCTGTATTAGTGCAGTACTAGACAGAGACTTTCTTTAATGTGCAACAGGGCTAAGTTATATTTGGTTACTACTTTGGTTGGTGACTTTAATTCTCCATCGAATAGATTTGTTTCGGATCCATTGTTTTAGAGATACTAAAGTTATGTATCTGTATTGTGTCTCGATACACTTGCTATCAATTTTGACGTTTGTGTTTATCATCAATGTTTCTGTTTATCAATTGTCATGTACTGACAACACTTTAGGAGTCAAACGGAACGAGAGTCACGCGTTTGAGAAACTCGCTTAGATTTAAGAGTCAGGCGGAGATTGGTCTTGCAGACATCATTAAAAAAATAATAGACACACTTCTTTAAGGCTCAATTACTTATAGGCTGTAAACCCACCGTTAGATACTGGAGTAAGAGATACCCTTAAAAGATGACTGGGTCTTTTTTGATGCAACTTAAATGAATAATATTGATTAAAAATCGTGTCGTGATCTTAAAAATTAATGAAACGTTATTCCGTTTTGATAGACGATTTGCCTTTACGAATACATCTTATAAGTATTATCGACGCCGTAACACAGATTTATGACCATATTGATGCTTATTTCGAAACTATGAAACAGTCTTGATCGTAGATTTCCACTAACTAATCCAACTTATATCACGCACTGTTCACTATCGTCTTACTTGAAATACATGTAGCTAACTAGTTTATGACACAAGTAGCCAATTAATAAGATTAGTGTTAAGTTAATTACTCCAACGGACTATTTAGTTGGCAACAAAGGAAATAGGTATAAAAAGGTTAAAATGAGTCTGGCCCCTTATGTCTGTGGATGAAAGCGTTTCTAATTTTTCGTGGTACAGTTCCGTGGTTTTTTAATATTGTTTATTTAGTTACATATAGTATTTTGTTTACTATTGATTTGTAACAAACTACAAAAATTGTGTATTTTAAGTTTGATTCTGAATTTACTCACAATGTTATTAAAAGAGATGAAATCAAACAATCGTACCAATGTGTTTTATTGCCGCGTAGTTTTTTTCGTTGATTAATTGAAAATGACTATAATCGCTTGCAGCTTGTAGCGCGCGATACGATAGATGCCTATAGCATAATTCGCCAAATAATTACTTTCAATATTGGACATTATATGGATTCTGTTATTAATAACCGGTAGCCCGCTCTATCAGTCTCCGTGACATTTAGTGTAATGTTGGAAAGCAAGGTGTACTGTCTCTGCAATGTTGTCCAAGTTGACTTTATGTATTTTTATGGTAATAACCGTCAGATATGGCTCAGTGACTGGACGATTCAGTGGTTAACTTGTATTGAAGTCACAACGATTGTTACGTAATGTCTTTGTACCTACCAGCTATCCATCTACGGATTGACTGTGCAAGCAGTTTCTGGCTATACTTTGTGAAGGTCGTACCAGAAATATTCTTTTCTAGAAACTTAATTATGTCCTATGTATTTCAATCTTTGTGTTCCACAGTTCAATACCTACCTATCTCTCTCAATAACTAGAAGAATCGGAAGGCAGGTTAATACTAATCAACAACAATAGTATGTATATGTACATAAAAATATTTTGAGACCTAGAGACACAATAAAATCAAATAGGTACCAATAAAAAAATATTTGTTTCGAATGGAATCCACCTCTTCCCACTGAGCAGCAGATTCGTCAACCACTGAACGATGATGGAATGAAGGTCTAAATCAACATTTAACGGTTCTATTATGACGATCGATAAGGTCTCTCGAATGTTATCTCTACTAACGTTCAGATATGTTACGTTTTTATGTCACCGAAGATAGTTTGCAAAATAAACACTACATGAGCTTTATTGGAGCTTTCGAACATTCTTGTGTGTATATTTCTCATCTATCATATTTACATGGCAAACTGCAAGATTGTTTTCCATTTCGCGTCCTCAGGGTTTCGTTGTCACATACTGCGGAGCTGACATAATCCTCAGCGCTATAGCGTAGGTCAGTATACGAACATGGTAACAATGTATCATACTGAAGTGTGCATGTGTATGGGACAGAAGTCGGTAAGGCAGCCGCGACATCTGGCGGCGGGACCGGACGCGGCCGAGACGCGCCCGCGGGTTCACATGTCGCCCGCATCGTGGGGTAGGTCGGATAGCTAGTCATTAGCTATTCCGTCTGCTCTGTACACATCCCATTTGATATCCGCAAGATTAAGATGCAAGGTCGCAGCGCCATCTGGCGGCGCATTCAGACAGAGTTCACATTGGTTCACATGCTTTGGGTTTGGTTGGTTACTTGTTATAATGAACTTAATACTTGGTGTTCATATTACGATATGTTTTTATTTTGTATGTGGTATGTGTTTCAGCTGGTAATATACTGTTTCACGATACTCAACTGAATACGTATCTCCAATTAGAAAATTGCCTCCATCTGTCCGTCAATAGAGATTTCAACGAGTTCGTACTGTAATCCCAACGATATAATACAATTTGTTATTAATAATCTCGAACTTCCGCCGCTGAATACCGCAGCATGTAAGCCCACTTTAAGCGATCGCCGTGCGAACCGGGTCACCGAGGAATGGCGGTGGGGTGGCTGAATTTAACATTGTAAATTACGGGACTAGATTGAAACAACATTTTCGTCTGTTAAGACAACGAATTATCGCCAACGTTGTTGTCTTTTATTGTTGTTGTTACTAGTTGTTTGTTTTGTTGTTATTTTGTTTTTGTTTAACGATAACTTTCAATAATATACAAGATAAGAATGAAATGTGATTTCAGTTTTTTTATTTGGCAGTTTGTGCGACAAAAAATTACGGAATATAATATGGTATATACAATAGCAGCATAATTGCCTGCATATTTTTCATCTGTGGTATAGTTTCTTTTTTATGAAGTATTGTTTAAATATCAATAAATATTGATGTCGTAACCTCACCGTAATTCGAAATTCTTGGCACAGTTTATGTGAAACGAAAAGGACAAAACATCGGTTTGTAGAAAAAGTAACAATAAAATAAAACTTCATATATAGAACACGAACATGTTTCCGGATTTAAACCATATCATTTATTTGAAATGATATAATTAGTATGATAACCGGGAAAAGAGCGTTAAATATACTCGTATAGAATGTCCGAAACGAGTCACAACGTTTGGTCACTTCGATTCTGAGTCAGCGCGTACTTTGCACTGCGCGTATTATTGGCCGCGAGACGTCTCCAATTCGCTCAATTCATATGACTTTAAACTAATAACGGATGGGTGATTAGTGAGCGAATGAATGAGATACGAATGTCATTCTGTGGAACGTTCAATTCGTAATTCGATTCCCTGTTGCTCTTCGAGTTTTGTTCATTGATTGTTTAGTTGTGATTACGTTTTCCGTTTTATGGTTTTTGTTTCTCTCATAATAATATTGTAATGTAAATATTTTACATTTGCCTATTTCTGTGCCGTTTAAATTACTTTGCAGGTTTGAGCTATGGCTGCATAAGACAAAATACTGGCACCCTAAGTATGTTTGTATTAACGTTTGCGCTGTTGGCACATGCAGCGTTCCTTCACGTGTTTTATTATATTATGTATGTGGTTGGTTATACTTTGTACCCTCACGCAAAGTTTTTTTTCTTTTTGTATGCAAATGATGTAATTGTACATTTACTGTCAGGATTTCTTCGTTTTATATGATAATATGTCATGTCACCAACAGTTGTGGCGTCACCGAAAGCTTATACAAACTATTGCTATTTGAAAAAATTATGTACAATGCGGTTCAACTTATGTTTTTTTATTGCTCAGAGAGAATGAAGTTACATTACCCCGAGTAGAAATCTCTAATTTTACTAGAATGTTTAGAAATTTTCACGTATAGAAATTACAATACTTAAATGTTTTCTTACAAATGTTATATTTCCGTCTGTCTGTTCACAATTTTAAAATACCAAATTTTTATTCCCCGATAATTGAAATTTCGGCATTTGTTTCATAGACTAAATTAATCAATAAAATACTTAAAACTATTCAAAGGTTTATTAGAAGGCAAACAACACAAATAAATCTATTCATATGTAACTATTAATTTAAATTACAATGCGCTAATGACGTGTTCCTTCCGCGTAAACAAAACAATACCAGGAATACGCAAGGTGCCTAAAGCGGTGACGCATGCCAGCGAAAACCGAATATAGAGAGTTCAGTGATTCACATTGCAATACCTAAGTTTAGTGTAATCATTCGTTTTTAGTACCGGCAATGAACAAAGACTGAGGTCCAACGGAGAATCAAATTACGAATTGATCTTTCCACTGACTGACGTTTCGCATCGAATTCATTCGCTCTCTAATCGGCCATGCGTTATTAGTTTAAAGTCATTTTAATTAAGCTAATTGGCGACAGCTCACGGTCAATACATGCAGTATCTAAAATAACTTTAGCATTGAATATAAAAATCATTGGATTATTGAATTTATCGTCGAATATCAACGTTCTCTGAGGAGTGATGAACTCTACAAATCTGAACTTGATCCGCGTGGCAGACTACACCCTGACCCTTTTCAATATGTGATAGGGTCTAAAGGGTTTGGTTACCTTTCCATTTGTGTACTAGTGGCTACGATCGCCTTTCTCGGGGGTAGCAACACCTTTGAAACCAGTTTCAACAAGATAGATACGTAACATAATATGCTAAACGAATTATTGATACTAACAGTCTCTATTTCTGAAATTCTATTTCTAATGTATTTAGCGCTAAATAATTATTTTATTAACAAGTTGTGATCAAATCATTGATTAGCGCTACAATAGTTAACTGTATTGATTAAAATTAACAGTCCCATTCCTATATCTAGATGCTTTGAATGTCGGTAATGGATGTGTAGAGGCGACAAATCCCAGTTGTGCCTTCTCTACTCATTTGTTGCTTTCTTCATATAAAAAATCTAAACGGAGACCCTTACATATAAGTGGAATGATAAAAGGGCTGATGGTGATGACTCATCGCGCTATCGAACTATCCAATAGACAGCCTCGTAATATTAAGCACAGTGTAACAAAACTATGTTATAATTTAAATTACTGCAATAAAGATATATTTGTGTTATGACGATGCTAAAACATATTTATAGACGAACGAAAATCAATGATGCAAGTATTTTAATGACCTATCGAAATTAGATTTCCTTAAGAAAAAAGTTAAAACCTTCATTTTGATATTCGTTACCGAGGCAAATTTATAGCAGTGTAAATTGACGGTGGCTCGTGGCACGAGTGCTTAGAACGTTATAGAAAGAAGCCAACAGGATTTTATATACCGTTCGTTTAAAAATCTTATGGGGAAAGGTTTATTATAATGAGCGTTCAAGTTGTACAGAGATTTACGATGTAGGCACGTAAAGTAACTGCGAGAGTTTTTACTGTGTTATGATTGTGTTTAATCAAAGTTAGGAAATGGAAAAAGTTATTAAAGAGACTTTTATGCGTTAATAGGTAGTAAAATAGAATGGCACGGTCCGGCGAGGGAACTGCTTTATGATTTAGAAGTATTCTAGTATTGCGGTCTCATTCTCTTCTTTATTTGCCATTGATTTGTTTTAACCTTTCTCCTTTCGTAGGGGGACTCGTGTCAAATAGTGGAATTAGCTGTCCATGATGCAAATACACAAGAACTAAGTGTCTCTATTACCTTAGGTCAGATCTGTTGGGTTGATGACAGACGCCTTCGGTTCTCAACTTTTTTTTTTACCAGCAGAAATAATACTGCTGCGGTGACCGCCCCATAGTCCAAGAAGTAATATTAAGAAGAAAATCGCGGTAATCAGTCAAGTACCTACCTGTGATATATTTGATGATATATTTTATTGTAGATAGGAATGTATGGTTTATTATATAATTCAAATATGTACAACACAATTGACAGAAGTCAAAATAGTTTTCTAAGTTATTTGTAGTTATTTTTGATAGTACCAGTACTGACAAATACCAGTAGTCATATATATTATACAATCCTGTACCAGGTTGGTTGCAGACGTGTACGATCAACTTGTGACGGCTCCCTTTACCTATGTTCCAAATTACATTCAAAATTCACCGAAGTTCCGGTAAAATTGATCAATGAAATGCACAACAGTGACTTTCTATTTTGCAAAAATAATTTTTGAATCAACAATACTAGCACTATGCAGGTGTCCATTGTACAATAAAATGTTAGACCGCTGAATGGAAGATGGCACATTCAACGGTGTCAATAATTCATAGACGTCATTATCCTAAACATACAGCCGTCGCAACAATACTTTCTTGCTTTCTTGTAAGCGTTTTGTTCTAATTTAGTTCGTCCTTATCCTTTGTATTTCGAAAAGAGATTTGCACCGCTCGCTCAGGTGGTCATAAATCATGTGTGGGTTCCTGGACATCACCGCAGGTGCTCACGTTGTTCATTGCAGTCAGCGGCACGTCAGATTGCAATACACAAATTATATTCGACTATGGACAGATATTACTGCGTGTATCGTATCTATCGATCGTGTATTTCGTAACATTTAGCTAATACATTTTTACTATATTTTTGTCCTCGACATCCATATATAACAAGCTCGAATTCCTTTTATTCCGACCTACATAATATGTAAGTTCCATTACGACTATTGAGTCAATGTACCTATGTAAAAAGTTTATAAAAAGCTGCTTTGTCCTGTCGGCAAATTGATTGCGAATTAATTTTCATATATAAAAAAACATATTTCTCCCTCCCTTTGATGAAATAAGATCGGAAGGTACGCGCTCAGATCGCACCGGACGTGAAGTCGCGACGTTTCTGCGTTTCGGACGCACAATGCCGGGACGGTAATAATAATCGCGAGTAATTGCGACGACATTCGCGCGCCGGCAGCGCGTACGCTCGCTGCGCCCGTCCATGTGAAAGTTCCGAGGCCCGCTGCTGCTCCGTCTCGGAACCTGTTCTCGTTGCGCACCTCGGACGAAACGCCTTTCTTCGTGCCCCAATACTTTGGATAACTGTCGCGGATTTATGTACAGCACAGATATCAACATTATTATATAACATATTTGTACTTACATATACATATGTTTGTACGTTTCATCGGATTCGAGACATCGTAGCAACGCGTTGCGTCTCAGTCGAGAATTTGCGATTTATTTTCAATAAAACGTCATCGCAGCCAATAATAATGTTTTGCTTAATGTTTTAAATTATAAAAATGTTTTATGGACATCAGGATTATCTTAAAACTTTTGGTACCGATAGGTTAATATTGACGAAATAGTAGTAATAATCTTTATTGTACACAATGCAATAACAGCGAATACGACAAGACGGATAATACAATTTTGTTGTTATATCTCTAATTTCTTTCAGACAAGTTTCGTATCATAGGTAAAGTCCACATTAAATTTCACACATAAAATGTCACATAAAATTCGAATTTCCACTTTATTATTTATTACTCTTTTCTTTTTGTTATTATTGGACATTTTGTACATGTCGGGATACCAGGATGTCGTAAGAGGTGACTAAATCTGAAGTTGGGTGATCGCAGTATTTCGTAGCATACCTAGAGGCGGCTATATTCGCTGGCCGCCTACGGGCAGCAGCATATGTGGTGCGAAAAGCCCAGCATTGCTATTCCCAAACCGCCTGCCCAACGTGGGAATTATAGATCAAAACCCCTCAAGGGGGGGGGGACTATACCCAGTAGTGGAATTGGGTTGAGATTGTGACGATTTTTACATGCAGTGATCGTTAACACCATGTTGACATTAGACAAACGCTTCATTATTTGTTTGTCGGTATTTTCATTGATAGTGTTTATTATCTTTCAGTGCCGTTATCAGCTGCTTTGTTTTTGTGTTCACAGATAATTTTTATCATTCATCGTTCATCTGCTTAACGCATTACGATTTGTTGTGTTAATACTATACGTCTAAAGGAAATACACAACAATATATTGTGTATACGCAGCTTGCGGCTTTGAAAACATAATATTGTAGTCCGACAACGCACTGGTACAGGGTCCGTTAAACTATTATCGCCACGTTTTATATCCTTCACTCGGGAACGGAAGTCCCATTGTTGACGTGTATCGTGTGGTCAATGTCGTTTTTGTTTGATTTGTGTGAATGTGTGTTTTGACAGTCGTCGTTAGATAAATGTGAGATATGGTTAATACTATACAGATCGTCTCCCGTTTTTTGTGTGCGACTTGTACAGCTAGTATTTAGCTAGAGCTCAGGTAAAAATATAACACATATACCGACTTTGAGCTTTTTGAAAAATATTTCAATTAGCGTAAGGGTTGTAGTCTGATACATTTCCGATCAAAACACTATTGAAGGTTTTTTATCTCTGTGTTTAGACTTTGCTTATAATGTCACATTGACTGAATAAAAAATATAATAAAAACGTGGGAGCGCCTTGTGGGCGTGGAGTGTAAGATTCGTGGAAAAAAATGTTGCTTCTCGAAACGGATGTCCTGTACTCGAGTTTTGGATCGATTTTATGTTTGAATAGCTGCTAATTTGAGGGGATTAGATTTTTCGAAAACGATTATTTCCGTTCCAAAGTGGTTCTGGTTTTGTGTACGTTTATTGGTAACAGATTTGCTGAAGTTGATGGCATCATAATTGTGTGTTCGATACTGTGGCACTAGTTCACCCGTACCTATAGTAAAATAAATTTATAGAATTGCGGGGTAATACTAATACGAAAACTGAGACATATAACATTTTGTGTTTTTAGCATTAATAATGTTGGCGAAATGAGCTGAAACTGTACAGGTGCGGAAACTTGCATTCCTTCAAGCATCTGTAATTCTTTTGATGATGGAAATGTATTTGTGGAAAGACTACTTGCCATCAGGTGGGTCTTTTAATATAAAAAAAATCTTAGAGAAGTTGTCCAACGCCGCGTACTGTGACTTTAACCCTTCATATTCTGAGAGAACACCCATGTTCAACAATAGGATGATGAAGGGATTGATGATGATGTTGACGATAATGATTAACATCGCTTCATTCTTGTCCCCGCGCTTAAAGCCGTGGATCGATAGCATTAATTACCATACTAATTAAAGCGTCATAAGTACAGTATTAAGGATTCTAGATTACTGAAACGCAAGAAAAAATACTAATCGTTTTTCTTCGACTATATTCATCGTTCCGCTGTTAGATACAATTAGATAGTCACCTCTTAGAATGAGAGGGTTACTCCTGTTTAAATGAAATTATTTGGTAATCAATTGTTAACAGTAAATACGAAATATGATTGATCTCTTTGCACCGTGTTCTACGTCTAAAAACACAATTTCAGGTGGAAATAAATTAAACTTAAGAGGTAGAGTATGGTAATACTGAAGTTTGAAGGTTGCGAAGTCCCTCAGAGAAATCCTTTTGTGACACGCGTGCGAAAGTTTACATGACGCGCCTTTGACAAACTTTTGCTCAAAGCGCCACCTAATCAAGCTTAGACAGGTACGTGAATGAAATTTTTTCCGAAATAAAAAATACGTGCAAAATATTCAGGCTGGAAAAAAAACAGATAAAATTCAAAATCTTGAACGACTTCATTTCATTATGCACTCAGGACACTGAGCTTTCGGTCGCATAAAAAAATGTAATAAGCTGACATGGCCGAATTGGAATAAAAGAGAGCGAGAGAGAGATGAAGAGAAAAAAAAGAGCGTCCATGGAATCGACTATACATAAATATCTATCATTGTATCTGTCCGTGTGATGGCCCAAGATGAAAGATTCAATCACGAACGGACCGCTTCCGAGAAGACGCTTCGGTTTTTTTCGCCAGAGGATCGGCTTTTTTCGGGGGCCTTATTATTCGGCGGAGCATAGATTTAGGGCCCCACAGGACGCGCTCCGAAACTCTGTAATTGACTTGTTACTTCGAGTATTGCTTTTATACGTCTTGTATGTGTGATAACTTTGTACTTCCCTACTGTTGGTTTTAACGACGGGCGCCAGCTTTTGTTACGATACGATGAATCAATGAAAACGCGTCGACGACTTTGAGAGGAGATGAGTGACTTGCGCGAGTTGATTTTGATTTATTTTTTCTTTTAATTTAATAACAACTTTGATGTATTCTTTACAATATAAATTGTATGACGAAGCATTGTTGTTATTATTATTACAAGTACACGAAAAAAGTCTCGAAACACAAAGTTGCTATAGAGTAAAAATGCAAGGTAATTAGTATGTTTTTTTTACCACTTCAATAATTAAGACGTAGATCGTGAAATCTGTTGTCCCAGTTTTACGAACCACTCGATACCAATGTTTCCGAATACACGGATGAAGTTATTAACCTCACCTTTCTGCACGATCTTATTCATATTGTTCTCAAATTCCAATGCAACGTTTTTATTGATTTTAAAACATTTATTCCTTTACGGTCCAATAAAATATTATTGGCATAAGTGTGTTCAATCAAATCGGTGTTTATGCACACCAATAAAATAAATGAGCGAAAACTGTTCAATTTACAGCCCGCATTGAAGAACATTTTCGAATTTCTCCTTTTATTTTGTACGGAATCCGTTCTGCGAGGTTCGTTCGGAGATTGTATATTTTTTTCTAACTAACCAGGCACTCAGGAGTCGTGAGATGCGTTTTTTCTATCAGAACCGTTAGTGACCCACGACTCGTATCCCCACCGTTTTCGCTCAGCGGTCGCGTGAACTATTTCAGTTTCCATCTCCCGTCTTTTTCATTGAACATTCGTTTCATATGCATAGCCAATAGGCAATGTATATCAGGCTATATATAAATTCAACAATACGATATTTACCGAGTCGATGATTCAGTATGCTATATTTTTATGAATGTACAAAGTGCTAAGTGGATGCTTTTTTCACGACATAGATAGGAGATTTATTGCCTTTTTTTGTCACAGACCACCGTGCACATGACAGTACGATGATTGAATACATGGGAGTGTACGTTTTACACATATGCGTTTCCCTTCATGAATGAAATTGTTTTACTGATACATTTTTTCAGTGTCGCCTGTAACTTTAGTCGTCATATAATTAATTTTATTTATCAATTTATTTCGTAGAAGTCTAACCCGGTATTCGTTTAGCTTGGTGGTAAAATACCATATGATCATTGTTGCTAGTGAATGTTTGTAACAAACATGTGATTTAATCAACGTAACATCAGGTTTTTATTTACGCAAGAGGATAGGTAGAGGAGTGTAGTAACATGGCAGATGTTTCACCTAGTATGTTATATAATTAAAAGTTGTTAAATACGTTGCTTAAATGTATCAGTAAATATAAGTAATTAAACAAGAAGTATCACTATGAGAACATCTTATGCATACTAATATATATTTTCACTATTAACTTCTACTTTGTTAGAATATTGCTTGGTGATCCTCACAAGCAAATATACACGGGTTGTTTGATTTTTTTACAGGCAAAATAATCTTTAGTAATGAAACAAGGGATAGATTGTATCGAAACAAGCTTTATTTTGTATTATTTACTTACGCACTCATACAATATGAAATCATCGTCTTTGACATCGTCATCATTATTATCATTATCAACATAAGGAACTTAACATCACGTCTGTAATCGCCGATGGATTAGGCAGAATGGTGTAGTATGCTTCCGCATTTCAGGTCATCATCATCATTTTCAGCCAACCTTGTGTTGGACATGAGTCTCCTCTCCGAATGAAAAGCATTTAAGGTACAAGGGCAAGTTATTAAGAAAACGAATTATTAATTTATATGTGGCCCCAAATCGCCAACAAATCCGTCTCTCCGGCGTGAGATGTGTTGGAACTTTTTAAATTGAATAAAGGTAAAAGTTTTAAGCGAACGAACCGGTTGAACGCTTTCTGCTGGTGTGATTTTAATACGTCTCACTTAACAACCACTGATATGAACGTAGTGGAATTTGAGGTGTGCAATGGAATGCGGCTGTATATATATGTATGTGAGTACTGGATTTTCTCCGTCGATATAATTTTTATATGGTTTTGCTGCTCCAGTGCGAACTCAACACTGGGGATTGGTTTGTTTCGCGACCGAAACGGCTAACATTTCTTTTAATAAATTTGATGTTAATTAGTAGATTTTATGATGATAATAAACGAATGAATTAATAAAAAATAAAAAGCCGGTTTAATTAAAAACTTAGTTTATATTCTTGAAAAAAGAAAAATGCGCTTAATATCAACAAAGATAAATGTGTCCAACAAATATATCTGATACCTACTCTATTTATTTAGAATGTTAATAGTTGTAGACTTTCCCGTAACTTGAAAATGTGTCAGTCGATATAATTAAATTATAAAGTCGTGTTACTCTAACAGAGCTAACAATAAGTCTCTAGTTACTACATACTTGTCGGTGATCTATATTAAACTAATTGCGAAAGATTTGTTGACTGTAAAACTTACCGTTGACGATATTACATCGATTTTTGTCAAGATGACGTCACTACGTAGACGATTTGATTATTGCGATGTATTTAGTTATATAATTTGTTAGTGTATGTTATCATTCTTATTAAATCGTCACACTAAGTTCCTCAAGAAGGTTAGGGTACCAAGTGCCAACAATTTCTTATCCATACAAACCTGGCATACGTTTTCTATATTCACCCGTCTCTTCCTAAGCGCATGCCAGTTCGGAGACTTTTGAGTCTTCCATTAGTCAATATCTGATCTATTCGATCAAGATAAGCGAGTCTTGGTCTCTCGCTACACATGCATCTATTATCGTTCCAATTTTTAAAGAGGTTGTAATGGCACATGGATTACTTTATACTTGTTTTTGTTAGTCCAACACACTCATGCAAACCTAAATATACCAATGACGGCACTGCTGTGAAGCGGCAAAACAAGAAAACCGACCCCTTTCCAATAACACCACTCGCCTGAGTATTTCTACGATAAGAACTACTGCAAGCGAAGCGTTGTGTGATCTGAATATCATTTAATTGCCAAATATATTCCATACGTTATCCAAATATGGCGTCCCCGCCCAACATTGTCGTCTAATAGAATTCTTAATTGCATTCTGCCCTGTCGCCACGGAGACAACAATTTCAGGATGGTATTTGGATATGTGCAGGCGATGGTACGTATGTTTAATATAATGTGCTAATAATAATGTGCTTTTTTAAATTTTTTTGCAATTTAACATAATACCACACTTGTTTTTCACCTAAGGGGTAGGCAGAGAGGTGTAGTAAACTCCCATGTTTTTTTTTAAATACTCCTTATTTTTATCAACATTACCTATCATTATACGTAAATCCGGGATGCAGATTTATCTTATTCAAATCGGGAATTAAATTACCATTTTCCTTAATTTTAAGTTAAGTTAATATGCATCTTTTATACGTGTTTATTGCATTCGATTGTCATTCAATTTCATTTGACGACTGACGTTGACGACTAAACTAATTCGAACCCCTGTACCGATTTTTATAGCACACACGTACGAGTTAAGCTGAGATGCGCGAAAGACGCGATGAAGACACATCAAACTTAACTTGCCAAACTTAAACTTTGACAACTTAACTTGCCACTCAACTAATTAAAGTACGATGTAGCTACCAAATATGTGCAAAAGTGACAACTATAACCGTCTGACTGCATATAGTTGTCACTTTTGCACATATGCTTTAGAACTAACAGAAATATAGCAATTCTTAAGAGCCCCCACGAAACAATACGGGAGAATGTGATCTTGTTATCGAAGGGAGTTCGCAAATAAAATACTTTAATAGGAAAATTTTGCAGTAGGAAACGTGACACGTACTTAAAAAGGGTTGCGATCAAGAAAATATAACCAAAAATCTCTGGCCACCATCAAACTTTACATCGATTCTCTGTTTCTATTATACTTATTTTGAGCCTACAGTAATCCTAACTGTATTCCCATATGTGTGACGTCACGTGCTCATTGTATACGTATAAAAATATGTTATATAACTGTCACCGTTAAAAACAATAATAACTCGCCTCCCATTGACGCCATTGACGATCGCCGGTCCGCGCATCATGCCGCCCGCGCACCGTGACGCCCCGGCGCATGCCCATTGCCACCAGTAATAACTCTTAAGCTCGTCACAGACGACGCTACAATATATAATAATATACTCTGCTGTAATATATTTTATAGCAAAGTATCATAGACGCTAACTAAACTATAATGAATGAATATATTTGTGGTCACTGCGGAATGTCTCTTACTGTATCGGTACAGTCTACATATTTTGACATCGTAAGAAAAACATATGTATTATAGCTACGTGTGCGGTCATTCGAGCTTTACTATAGAAATATATAGGTGTCGTAATGTATTGTAATATATTGTAATATGCGTTACTATGATATTATATAGGTGCACATTACAGCATTGTCTGTAACGATCTTTACACTCTGTTTACAATGTAGTCGTCATTAAAATAATATACGTGAATTATAATGTTTACAATACCCACGGTGTAAACGTTCTGCGGACGATTCAATTATGGAAACATCGCTCTTGACCAAATGGGTCAGACACTGGTTGGCGAGGAGTCAGCAGTCCCCGAAATCGGCGAACGTGCATAAAGAGAGAGATGAATGAAGTATGTCTGTTCCGTAAGAATAGAAATATTTTGGTACCCTGTGTCCCTACCTAGGGTAGGTAGGGACTACCTACGTCTGTTTCTATGTCTACGCCGTAAGAGACCTTGCGTGATAGTATAATAATAATCGCTGCTCTTTATCTATCTCTGTTGCCTTCTGATAACAGTTTTAATTTTACGTGCTGTGTCAGTTTCATGTCTCTGCTTATCTACTGCTTTTACTATTCCATTAATACTAATTGAATTAATAACTTGACATCACGCCTGTAATCCCCTAAGGGGTAGGTGAAGGCGTGTACACTCCCACGTTTCACCAGTTACGTTTACGTCCCACTATGAAATAGGTGGTGAGCTTATTCTCATATAGCGGCACAAATCCATACTCCGAGCGATTACTAGAAATTTCTACCAGAAAATCTAAGATTGAAAGGAATAATCGGAAATCGAACCTAGGACCCAGTAATGAGCGATAGCACTTGCAACCACCCGACCAACAAGAGAATTAATATAATGATTCCTGTTTCTGGTTCGCATATTTGTACATTTGTTTTCAAATTCTATGATATTACTACAATTTTATCGTTTCTTCTTTCTCTTCTTATATTATGAATACACGCCAAATTTGTTCTCTACAGACAGTTTTAAGATAAGAAGTCGTTTTTTAATTGATCTAGTACTTCTGTTCTACTCTTTTAAAATTCACGTTCTGACCCCTCAATGCCGTGCTCAATAAGTTTTACTCCTTTTTTATGATAGTTTTTCTATCTTTAACAACATCGACTGTTCGATGTCTTAATATATACCGCACCATTTTAGTTTGCCTTTAATTATTGAGTTGAAGCCTCTTAACGTTTTCGAGTCATCGTGTGTCTGCGTGTGTGTGTGTGTGTTGTGTTTTTTATATTCGATAAAATGGTGCGATTATCGAACGCGGTTCGAACTTGTTTAAGTCGTGATTTATTCTAATACATTATCTTTACATTTTAGTAATAAATATCACATAAAGTCACACACACAAAGTCACAAAACAACTTATTAATTCAAAGGTATTAATTATAGGTACGAACATTTTGTACATCATATTAAACATACGGAATATTAAATATGTGTGTGTGTATTTTTTTATGATTCCAAATTAGACAGAGCCCGTGCTACGGTAAGAAGGCGGTTGAAAAAAATGATGTGTACATGCTTAAGTATTTAATTATGTGGATATTTTTTGCGCATAGCCACGGAATAAATAGTTGTCCTCATTACATAGTGTCCCGGGTGGAGCACGAGCCCACGACCCGGCGCTACGAAATCCCCTTCAACACTCAGGTTCGTGATTCACTGGACAAATAAATGGTCCAGAAGTGTTAGTAAACTGTTTTTTTCTTATATACATAGAACAAATGTCTAAGTATGCCAAGGCCCACCTATCTTGACCAAATAGGTTAGATCCGGGCTGATAGTATAGTTAGAAGTCTTCGTACACTGCGTGCGTCTCCGAAGAGAGTGATGAATAAATATAGAAGAAGACAGAGATAGACAGGCACTTGGTGGTCTCTCTGCCTAATCCACAAGGAGCCTGGGGTGCAGATATAATAATAACAACAACAGAATGTAAACAGATGATAACCTCGTACCAGCAGTACCTACACGTAAATTGATCGTAGCGAGATAGCGTAGCGCCAGTTGACATATGTACATACATTTAAGAGACAAACTAACGTTACACAAGCGTGCCTGCATGCAGCTCGACACGCGGTTGCGCAACCGGCGAGCGCCGTTGCACTCTTATCTCGACTTATGATTATGTTACACGTCGGTGTGATGAGCGCCACGTATGCGCCGCCCGCTTGCAGACTTATGAAATACCCGTTGGTTCGAATCGAACAGTTACAAATACAAATTGGTAATTAGGCGGCACTAATGTTACCTACGTATATTACGACTAAAGATGCATGTGTGATAAACTTAACTTTAAACAGCTTTTTGAAGGTTGGCTAATATTCTAGCAGTATTTCTCTATCGGGATGTACGTAGGTAGTATTTCCCCCGTAGAACGGGGTATTCTTTCCACCTATAAAAAATAATAGTTAAAAAATTAAAGAAACACGCTTTGATTGCTAATGGAACTAAAAACTAGAAAATATTTTTAATGACTAAGAGATTATATTACAGTCGTAGAAGGTCGAACAATCAATCAGAATGTATCGCCTCAAACAAAAATAATTATAATAAAATTTAAGTTATTAACAGATAATTCAATTTAGAGTAAAAAGCGTTGCGTTTGTTTTCCTAATTTTCGATGCTACAATCAAATCAGGTAATATCATGCTTGATTGTACTTGTTAATACCTATTTTCTGCTGATTTTATTGTGTTTTATTTAGGTACACTATATTGAAGGTCAATAAATAAACATAATAAATACTTAAATATGTAAAAAAACTGCGACAAATATTTATTAGGCAAAATGAATGAAATCGTGAATTCAATTAATTCATCGAATTTTACTTGCATTAAAAAGTTGCCGTCATGCTATTGATCGCCCTGTCGATAAAGGAAGTGAGGAATATGAGGCGTAAATAGATTTTTCAGCTGTACTTATAGTTACCCTCAATAATGAAACATGTGATATCGGCTCCGATACCTACTTAATACAATTGACTGAACAACTACATAGCATTAGTAATTTAACTTACTGTGATATGATATGATATTTTGTGAGTTGTGAGAATTGTTTACTTAGCTGAATTATTTATCTACGCCTTTCTGTCATATGAGCCTTCAACGCCGCGTTTGAGACACCGTGTCTACTATCATTACATACTAAATATTTCACTACGCGTTCCAAAGTTAAAACCGTAAGCTATCGTATAAATTACATAAACATAATATTATGCCAAAGTTAAAACCGTAAGCTATCGTAGAAATTAAATAAACATAATATTATGCCTATAATTCCCAAAGGAGTAGGTAGAAAAGTGTAGTAGGTACACTCCCACGTTTCAACAGTTACATTTATTTAAATACCAAAATTAAAATCTTTTAGAAATTAAATAATCGCAGTGTATTAGGATGCATCGTAGCCGTCAATTTGATAGCTGTGCAACGTATCGATGCGTTTCTGGAGCGTGAAACGACAAGTCAAGAGAGCGTCTTATTGATGGTAATGAGTTGTAAATTAATAAGTCGAACCTGCGGCCTATCCGCCCACGCCTCGCCCGCGCTACTGATTATTCAAATCGCCCAACGGCAACCCGGTACACATCTGACACCTACGTGCAATCGATACGTACTTTTCTTTAATTAAGCTTTTTGATCAACCTTCTTATGTGTTCGCTTCGGATGTGTAGCGGTATTATTTATTATTTTATTTTATTTTATATGGAAAGCATACAGTGATACAAAAAAAGTTAATGGTTTTCTTAATATATATCTAAACAAAATAATTATAGCTGCTTTCGCATTTAAATGCCTCAAACTTGCATGCAATTAAACATTAGGATGTCATACAAACCAGTTCTTACTTAGATTTGTCACTAATGTTTTATGAGTCACATTGAATAAATCAAAATAGTAATGCTGGTTATTACTTGTTGGACGGGATCGCTTCGGAGAAGTAATATGAGAATTAATTTTTAAGCTTTAATCTACCCAGCGTCTCATATTTCAAAAATTTTCTAATATTCAAAAAAAGAATCCAAAAAAATTTAATTATCACTGCTTTCTAAAACAGGAATTTTTCGTTGAATGAAATTTATGAACAACACACATAGGTACAAAAACATCCTTTAGCATCCATCATTCAATTAAGGTGAAAGTTTAAACGTGATCATATCATATATGTGTTTAGAAGGCAACCTGCAAGGCTCGCTGAAACAAATTGAAATGTACCGACAAACGTGAAACTCGCCGTTCATTGTTACTGTACAAGTTTCATATCTAACTGAAAGTTCGTGACTATTGTATGAAAGTGCATGACTAAGTCGACGGGACCTGCCGTATGAGAGAGTTGTACTTACTATTACGATATACTAGGCTAAGAGCAGGTAATTTTTTGTACGATGGTATTTATAATTATCCACAATTTACTTTCTATTAATGTATGCGTATCTGTGTCCTTAAAGACGGTAGTAGTGGTATAGTCTGCCACTCTAACCAACTGCATGTTAACACAATTGAAACGCCCTAGACAGCAGTATGGAGAAGATATGGAGGTTTGTTAAGCCTTATATAATCCTGATAAGATTGTAAATATTATATGCATTACCAAAAGCTATTTTCCTATGGCGTCGTCAAAACGAACGATAGCTCTTGGACTACGACGACACGACTGCACAATACGAACAGACGTGGCGTTGCGAGTCGAATCGATACTCACAACTCGGCAACCGTCCCGCGACTGCATTAACTGCAGTGCCGAAGTTAATCGCCAACATTTTATCTCTATAAATAGAACCGTCTGACTCTGCAGACATCTCAGCATTCTCAGTACTAGCCGGATTTCAATTTCCGAATGTCCCATATAAATTAAACTACAAATGAGTATCGACTCTAAACCATCGGACATAAAGTCGATGTTCGATCGATGTTGCAGTTGCATAGGGATTGAAGTCGTAAATCTGGTGCATTAAAGTCGTTTTTGCACTGAACCGCCAGAGAGTTCAATATAGGTCGGAAAATGAAGCGCCGTATTTAGTACTACAGCGTACTATCGTAGTAGCCGCGTCTGTGTGCGAGTCTGTTTGAATGGTTGCGTGATGCAATAGCGTAGTTTGCTCGTGTGTAGGTGTGGTTGTGTGTGTATGCGCTGTGGTTATGTTTAATGAATGGAATTATGTGTGTGTTTGTGCCGCTGCGGTCGAGTTCTATCGATTTCTCCCTGTAGGTCTCTCAGTCTTAGCATATTTTTAGCGTTCCAGACCGCGGAGGCACTATTTGTGGGGAGGTATGCAAGTACTCCACTGGTATTTCTGTTCTATTTGCAATCTATTACTATTCGCACTGCTGTATCATAAATATCTTGATCTCAAGTTTCTTGCGTATATTAAAGGTACCAGTATATTTATAGAGACTTTTTAACAAATTACCCTGTTATTGTGGTGACTATCTTATCAAATTATATGACTAAACTAAAACTATTTAACTAAACTCTATGTTAGCATCGTTCTCTCCGGTCCGGATCTGGAATTTGATATCGATTACTTTAGATATAATTGTGTAGTTTATTTATAGATAATAATATTAATTTAAATGTAATTTACATTGTCGACAGGTACCTACTGAATTCAGCTTCATCGTGTCACATCTCACTCCACCGCTTGCAGTAATGGTCAGTACAATTATTATTTATATTTTTTATTTAAACTCTTGTATCTAATGTGATATAGTTTTATTGGAAGATTGTAATGTACGATTATGTTGTACAATTATGATGTACGATTATGATGAACAGCTTAACAGTTATATTGTACGATTCGGGGTTAATTTTGTGGTGCTATATCCGAAAGTGAATTGCTGGAGATTACTATCTATTATAGACATAATGTCAAATGTTGATACGCTGGAAAATAATTTCTTTTAATGGTAAACAGCCTAGATAAAGACATTAGATTGTTTTCAGGACAGATTGTAGTTGTTTTTTTGGCATTTAAACGCGGTATGCTGATCATGCTTTCGACCCCTTTTTATTTGCTACTTCCTTGCACTGGTTTCGCCTCTGAACTACACAAGGCACTGAGTATTCTTCACCATGTTGCTCCAATGCGCGGATTTGTATGGATAACGGACTGTTAGCCAACGCGTTCAGCGAATTATTTCAACCGCTCCAGGTGCCTCCGATGAGGGTTAACGACCGATAACTCTTACGATAAATGGAGATCGTCTAACCTGTCATCTGAATAATGGATGTGCTTATGATAATTTTGTTTCTCGTAGCAATAGAACCGCTATAGATGACGGTATATCTTTTCAATATAGCGTACAAATAGTTTCGCGAATGAATTGCCTTCCTGAGCCAAACACTGCACCCTTCACACAACGGTAAATAAATGTTGTAGCACGCATATTGTAAATATCAATATGACAGTAGGTTACATTATTGACATTTCCAATATGTACATACATCCTGTCGGTTTATTACGATATCAATGACTTAACCCAATACCGTGTGATCGTCTTCGATAGACGTATCTATTATTACGATCCGAACGTATTATTACGTCGTCGGTGTCACGCACTACACCAAATGTACGCGGATTATAACGCCACGATTTTCATGTACTGTGTGGTTTATTAAATGTAACTGATTTATATCCAATAATGTCTGTTGTTTTTTTTATGTTATTATTAATGTAATTGTAATTTACCTCAATATTTTGTCTTTATTAATAGACGTACCTTTTATACATAGAGGGTTCATTTTATTCGTATGGGTTACCAGTTTTAATGTACCTTTTATCTAGTATAGTTCGTTTTCGTTACTTGCATTACAATAGCGCCATGAACCTCTTTCCAAAACGAAGTTTCGTTGGTGATTAAAATTTATTCTGTAGAAATAATGTGTGTATTATTGCTGTGAACATTACGTACATATATTATCTATCTATTCACCTACGTATCTATCTCTACCTGTCTTCCAAATCCAGATTACCATGGTTAAAAATTTTTGGTGGTATATTTAAAAGGCCTCACAGACCTCATAATCTGCTAATGTGT
Source organism: Parelbella ahira ahira (assembly GCA_018244795.1). Classification (NCBI taxonomy): domain Eukaryota; kingdom Metazoa; phylum Arthropoda; class Insecta; order Lepidoptera; family Hesperiidae; genus Parelbella; species Parelbella ahira. The sequence continues at coordinate 30,093 of DWME01000527.1, forward strand.
ACGACCGGACAGACAAACGGAGAGATGACGTAAACGATCGTTGTTAATGTTTAACAGTTGTTCCTTATCTGATGATTTGATAAAGGAGGCCGCTCGGTAGCGCGGCTATTATCAATATCGTTGTAAGAGGTGATGTAAGTAATTAGAAAAACAGTAAATAATAATAGTAATGTTATTAGAGAGATTTCAAAATGATTGCCGAGAGATAAGTCTTAACACGGTTTGATGCGATGGTCTGAAGCTTATGTGCGTTTCCCTGCGTTTACCGAACTCAAGCAACTATAGCTTCTGGTCGTAAATTTATCTTTAAGTTTTAAAAACGTACCATCACGCCTGTAATCCCTGAAGGGGTGGGCAGAGGAGTGTAGTACACTCCAAGGTTTCACCAGTTACGTTACCAATTTTTAAATTTTATATTTCGTATAAAATAATGTAAAATCCTTTTAACGGTGTTTTTTATTCGAATATTTTGAATCACTACTTTGGATTTTTTCTGTTAAATTATGCTAGTCGCTCGTTGTTTTCTTGTATATTATGTGGCGTTGTTACCATGAAAACACACATAAAACAAAAATAATATAAGGATATAAAATTCCGAAATTATATAGGGAAGTGTAACTGAACTCAGAGTTACATTCTGTTCGTTCGGGAATTCAGCTCGATACATCCTGAACGGCAGAGCAGCACGATTCCGACTTTGCATCGTGGGTAGAATTGAAAATAGTATGCAAGTCATTTTTAATGATATAATATTTATATTGCAATACCGGAATAACAACGATTAAAGTTGTTTTCAATCCAAAATTGTTTATGAATCTATCCATCATCCAGTTTCTAAACATATCAACCGCTGTTTGTATCTTTTACATCGTGAAGTAGACACGACATCCTGAAAACGTCGTAAGAATCTAAAATCTTAAGGTTTCTATAAACTAAATTAAACTTAACTAATCATACTTCCGAAATCGAACTGCTCTTCATAACGGGAATGATGAATATAGAAGATACGTGCCAGGTTTGTAAGGATAAAGGTATTAAGCACTCTGTGTTCTCTTCATGCATCCTAAGGGGACATGACGTGATGATACATAATAATAATAAATATGCAAAGTAAAGTCAACGGTAATATTTAGAGTTAATTAAATTAAAAAGTGTAATGATAAAAAAAATTTAATGTCCCCTCCATTTCGAGATGTATACAAAAAATAACCTTAAAGACTGAAATGATATTAAATGAACGCTCGTACACATAGGATTGTCACGTTTCTTCCTCTTACCCAGTGCTGCCTTACGTGACGCGGCGGCAAGTAACTAACTGTCTAATGCACTGTTCATCTATGCACCTACCCTTATGCATTTACAAGTTGACTGGATTCATAGTCAAGAACTTTAAATATACGTAACACATGCATATGTCTCTTCCTCACTTCACATACCTAAAATTATTTATTATCGGCTGAGATCTAGTTATTTCTAATTTCCTAACAATAACTTTATTAGTATAAGGCTCTTGCCATGACTGCGTATTGCAAATGCGCATTTGTTAAAACGGTTGTAATCATCCAACCGTACGAACTCTTAAAACATTCTAATATCGTATATTAAAGATCAGCATATTATCTCTAATAACATCTCTTAAGAAAACGGGAACGAAAAACACTCACTCCCGGATAATCCTAATAATTTAATCCGAGTGTCGCCCAATTTTATCACTACAAATTTTCCGCTCAAATCTACAAAGCTCATTCGTCTTAGTATTGAAAACCTTCGAGGAAAGCATTCACTTGGCGCCGTCTGAGCACACGAAGCCGCGAGCTGGACGCTGGTAATTCCGACTGCACCTAAAAGTACTGCAGTGCGACGGCGGCTTATCATTTCCTACATCGCCAAACTAGCGGAGGTGGAAACGTCCGCAGTGCATTTATAGTCACTCGCACGAACTGCAACGACTCTGTTTAATACGATACGATGTGATAAACGAGGATAGATAATCGACCACGGGGCCCCTCTGTTAGCTCCACGGAAGGAAACAACCTCTACGTAACATGCCTGTTCGGTTTAAACTTAGTTTTGTACGGCTCGCTCGCACTATCCTCGCCGAAGAATATATTCGAGCGTATCGCGAGTCCGTGTGATTTCATATTCATCTGACTCACTCGTATCGAGCACGGCAACGCTGGCTCTGCTTCTTGCAAAGTTAATTGCAAAAATAATTGATAACCAAAACCTGTGCAAATGGTTCAGTGTTTCTCGCCAGTTATCTCCGTAAAAGCAGTGGTAGCCTAGTGGTTAAGAATTCAGCCTCTCATTCCGGAGGTCCTGGGTTCAAATCCATGGCGC
>DWME01000528.1:0-32401 GCA_018244795.1 Parelbella ahira ahira
ATAGCGTGATTCAGGATGCGTCCTCTGATTGGCCAGTCTCAGTGTGACGCATGTGACGTAGTCTATTGTTTACTATAATCTGTGCTCGTGGTATTAAGCGTGTTCAGCATTTTCCATGTGAGGCGCGCGCTCATATTACTGTAGTTAGCGCGCCGCTACACTATGTATTGATGAGTTGAAAATCGTCGGTGAAGTCAGAAGTCTTAGAAATTGCGTGACTAGACTGATGAATGTAGACGAATCACACTATGTTGGTAATAACAATAATCACATTTGGTAGTCGGTGCTCTCTGCTTCCCCTACACAAGATCCCGAATGACGGTATGTAATCAATTTAAAAAACATATGAGAAAATTCTCCAAGTCTATAAACCTTCTACTGACCATCATTAAACCAATAAACTTGTTTTATCTAGACAATCTAGATATAAAAAGAACTACTTTCGTTTCATATCTACATACAAAACGATCGTGGTTGGCTGTCTGTCAGTGCATTACAAACAATGCAACATTGTTCGGCAGATCAGAACCAGTCGCCGAAGGTCAATGTGAAGAATGCTTCATGTAGGATGAATGTCGTGTCACGCTATTAGGGCGTATTCACAAGAAAATTATATTAAAAACTTATGTTATTTTTATTATAATTATATGTTAAAACTATAGTATGCCACGCCGGCCAAGTGTTGGCAGACTTTATAAGAAATGCAATTCAAATACGAGAAATGATCTGCGATCCCTATCAGCATGGGGATTGTCGGCAAAAACCCCTCAGATGAGGTCTACGTCTAGCAACGCGTTTAAATTGTCTGTTGATGATGATTACAATGCTATCCAACCATTTGATTCCTAACTAAACAGAATTTCTACTTATAACCATCTAGCTTAATAATTACCTAATACATATTATTTTTTTCTAACAAAATATATAAATATTGAATTGTTAATTCTATTTCCTTATTAGTCTTTTATAAACAAATCTTTTAAATAATGTAATAAAGCGCTTGTATCTTTAAGACCTGGCAACACGTAAACGATATGTAATGTGAACACCATATATTTGGATCTGGGATCAGTGCAAGCTGCAATGTAGCTTTCCATAAGCGATTGAAAACTGACATGGACATTTATAGTTTTTTGTGTTGATGATGTGTCATAGATAAACATAAGTTTTCCAATATAAATGAAAAAGGTCTGTAAATTTTTAATTATTAAATCACGCAGACATTTGGTAAAAAGTTTAATTTTTTGCACACACACACACACACACACACACCTGCGCGCACTCACACACACATATAAACACTTAATTAACCAACAAGCGCATTAGTATTCTTTTTCCGTACATTCAACGTGATCGCATTTATTCCAACAATCCAGCAATCCACTTCCGCGCACCTTATCAAGAATCGTCATGTTACCCAGACATCATAAATAAGACACAATTAGAATTTTATTAATCAAAGACACATCGCTGTCTCGTTTGCATCAGTAATGCGGAAGTGAGATACATATGTATGTATGTATATATAGCAATATCTTCTAGGTTAATATGCATTGACATAATGATTAAAAGTTATGTCACATTTTACAGATATGTGATTAACATACATAATGAGGCTATAGTCGACTTTGGATCACAACATTATATAAGTGAAGAGAAGGAATCGATTGGTTTAATAAGAGATCTGTAAATTTCATCACCGACTTCTTACTTCATCATATAAGTTTCTTCTTACATCACTACATTTTTTTTCTTTATGATATATAAATACAGATTGTGCTATGTTTTATACTGTATGTATAACTATACCCTATCTTTTCGGTGAGGGTACTGGTTTTAAGGGAAATAGAGAACTGTGGTTTTTATTAAGGCTTAGAAAGTAGAAAGAGAAGACTATGAATTTCATCTCAATTCTTTGAAAGCATGACAACAGCTTCGCTTTATATGTATTTATAAACAACTGTAAGTAACATAATAAAAGACTAGATTATATATTAAAAAAATTCATAGTCAATATGTGCACGCGCCTTTATTATGAATAACTTGAGATTCTCTATTTAGATGTAATGGAATTTAATGACGGTGTTTTGATTGAATCAGGCCCACGTGCCATGCGACAGTATAATTTTTAACGACTGACAACCGCACTACCCACGTTTCAAGTATTAAATTTAAACATTATACTTACACATCCATAATATGCATGTAGATGAAGGTATCTTTAAATACATATCCACATATGTATAATAATATGTTGTAAGTTAGAAAGCAAAAAACATTGGACGTTGACAAGTATTCGGGTATTATTTTTATTCCAAATTCTACTGTAGACTCGGAGTCTGGAATTGTGCTCGGTGTATGGTAATAGGCTCACCACCTATCCCATGGGACTTAAACGTAACTGGTGAAACGTGCAAGTGTACTACACTCCACTGCCTACCCCTTCAGACTACCTACCTACGACTACCTCAGACTGCAAAATTAAAATTACTTATATAAATAGCCAAATTGACTTTTGTTGTGTTATATATGATGTGCGATGATTGTGTGTGAAGTTGTCCAAGACATTATTAATATTCGTATACAACGTATGGGCATCGATAACCACTTATCATTGGGTTTGCTGTCTACCTGTTCGCCATATTGTATTTTGAAATAACGAAGACTATACATTATTAATTCATTTCGTACAATTTCCTATGAAACTGGATCCAATTCACTTTTTTGTTTTGCGAAGCCAACATGTGTTCTCAATGTTAAGTAGGTAGAAATGTATTCGGACTCCCAACTGACTCAAACTCGCTGTTAGATTGTTCGAGGTTATTGAAATAAACCTTTTGTAGTCTAACAGCTAATGTGGAGATAAATATGGAGAAATTCAATTTGTCTTATCCATTAAGGCAATCTTTATGTTTTTTTTACCGCTGAATAACTGGTAGGCGTTAAAATGTATGAAGGATATATCAGATCTTAAATTGTTTGTGTTATGAAATCATTAAATGCGCGAAGGTTGTTTGATTGTTGCTCATGCTTGAAATTACTCATATTTTTACAATTTAAAAAAAGCTGTTGCAAATATCCCTATCCAAATATCTGTCTGTAATTCTTCACAAATTTCATTTAAACAATATTAAAAAATCAAGCTATTCAAACAAATAAAATTATTATATAATAGATTTCTTTAACGTAATATTTAATTGAAATTATAAAGTCATAAATGTGGTGCAATATAATTATATCGATTAGCATATTCGAAAGATGCTTAATCAGTGATTCGTCTGCGGTTTTCGTAAGCGATTACCACAAAAGGATGTGTAGCACAGGTCATTGCCGACACCGAATCGGTCAGAATAACTTGGCTAGCGTCATCCGAGACCATTTTTGGCACGTCTGAGCAGTGCCAGATAAAAATCAACCGCCCCCGTACGTTTATCGAAAGGTTCGCCTCAGGGCAACGTCATTGGACCACTTTTATTTCAATTTCGGTTTTCTCGATGCCTAAATTTTCGGTTTCCGTATTGTTCAACCGGTTTTCGATGTTGTAACAAATATCGATTTTGCATATATATATGTACATATTATACAAAACGGTTAAGAAATTTGTGATTACTTATTCAACAAAGATGGGTATTATATAAAACTGTTCATAGGCGGTGTAACATTTTTAATGTTTTTAAATATAAACAATTGAAATAAATAATAAGAAAGAACAGGCGGAATATATTATAGGTATTAATGTTTCAGTTACTAATTTATTTCGACTGCAGATCTATAAGTCGAATCAATTCGTCTTACAAACAAAGCAGTCAACCAAGAATCATCGAAGCGAGAATACAATTAAATATCCTCACAATGCAATGAGCTGTCGGTTCGCGATACGTTTCAAGACGCTTTAAAGACTATGTACGAACGGTTTAAAATGTTTCGTTTAATGCGTATCTCATGCTGGAACCAATTTCGGAAAATAATGCTAAATATTATTATGTAATAAAGATTATCGAAGTTTAAGAAATCTTGAATTAAGAATGAAATAACAATTATTAATCAAAATAATCCAAGCAACAACTAACATTGCTTTAATAATTTCAATTTGTGCAATTGCGTTAGCAGTGACTTGGAATTTACCTTCCTGGGCCTGGAGTCAATTATTGGCACCTATGTACTTCTTTACAATGCTGTAATCGTGAATTAAAATACCGTGGAGAAACCTGGACACCCTAGATTTCTCCGTAATGTTTTTTAAGGTGTATAAAGTGCTGCAATCAACATTTAACTAGAATATCTGTATCTGACAGTGGAACGATATAAGGTTTTATAATAATTAAATGATTAATATAAAGCTCAATGTAAATTTGATACAGAGATCTAAGATCATCCGACCATACGCACAAATTTCACAGACAAAAGAAACTTAGCATTTCTTAAATATGTAATAAACAACTTAGCAAAAAATCTTCCGGACTCAAAAAGTTGTAATCGAAACCCTCAAGATAGATGAGTCAGTAATGCAGATATCAAACTAAAAAAATATCTAACAATAAATTTCAAAACAAATTTAATCTTGTATTTTAACCAACAAGCACGGCGGTTTTAAAACCAAAATACTCGTAACTCGTGGAAAATATACAGTATTTAGCATTTAAATATACATATTTAAGCTTCATGGGAACTGTTAATGGTTTGAGTTGGATACGTTAACTGCTAGGAATTCTTAAGAGGTGAAGGGATATTGTGTTGCCTTTCAATGCACGAATTTCGGCAACTCGATTACATAGGCAACCGCGTAAACCGCACAACTATTTTATTCAAAGTCCATGTGTGGTTGGCATTTATTAAAGTGTTTTTGTTTTTTAATACATTTGAAAATAAAAAAGCTATTTCTTCCCGATTAAAAATATACGGATTATTGAAATAAGTTTTAAATATTGTAGATGCTAATTCACAGCTAAAGAGATGACATCGTAAGAGTTAATACATATTTTTCAAGTATTTTCTCTGTGATTAAAAAAGATACATATGGTTGAATTAAAGTTAAGTGACTAAGATTAAAATATTCTAATCCACAACTATAGAGGCGAAATCATAAGATTTAACGAAACTACTTAATTTAAATTCATTCAATCTTTATGCATTTGTATTTTCTTTACATGTACAAAGTACTTTATTTAATAGGAACATTATAATTATTGTTGTCTTTGAAACTCAAGTTAGCGGTCACAACACACTAATACCAAATGGCGGAAGACAACCTTATCGTCTGCATCTGTAGTGCTTAACACATTCATAATGGACTCTAAATGAACTTCAATTCAATTTAACATATTTGCTGTGTAATAAAACATAAGCGATGGGCGATAAATGCGATTAAGAAATCTACTAAGACATCGATGCAAAGATTATTTGTCTGTCAAATATTTCATGTCGTTTCTTGCATGGCAATATTGAACGTTACTTTTATTAAATGTTATTACACAATATCTGTCTCCACAGTTAAGTCTGATGCTCGTTGGACCAACATGCTAGCAACTACATATGTAGTTCATAGTTCCTTATTTGACAGCGTTGGCAAAGTGTCTAAATTTTAACATTTCCACGCTATTATTGAAACCATTAGTCATACCGATGCGATGTAATTGTAGTCCAATTATTGACAATAACTTGGAGCAACCTTAAAAACTTCTATTTTGATTGCCCAAGTTGTTTTTTATTATCAGGCGATTCCGTTTAATGAAGAGTTTACTGAAACTGACTATCATTACATAATGGTGATAATTTAGTATTACAATTTAATACATATAAATAAGTAAATAACATATAATCAATATAATAAAAAGAGCTCAATGTTGTTGAGAACACCAACTTTGAGATTTGTGAAAAAAATGAAACGAATTTGTAGTTTCGGTAAGGAAATCTGGTAAAGTTCTGAATGACGAATTGACATTTTATGTCTACAGGAGCACAACACGAGGAAATTTGTTAAAACCGTAATAATTTCGTAAACTTTGCATGTAACAAGACTACAAGGCTCGTTGCGTTATTAAGAAATTACAATAAAAAACAATATAACCAAAGACAAAAAAAAGAAGCTCCTTGTGAATAATTTTAGCATAAATGATGAATGTTAAACAACGAGTCAAGTAACGAAGCGTAACTTAACTGAAGCAATTATTTCCACACGTGATGTAAGTGCGGCCGAATTCAGCTTCTTTCATCTCGACCTTGACATCTGACGATTATCTTGGAATAGTCGTGACGTTAACAAAACCTGGGAACTTTTTGTTGAGTGATGATAGCGTCAGCAGATTTTTATTGGTTGATGAAAGTGGAAAATAAAGTCTTGCGTTTATCAGTGATATGACAGTTAATATTGCAGTTACGCCTGAAAGACTCTCAATTTTGATGTTGTTTGATTTGCATTAAAACAGAGAAATGACAGGGTCCAAAGGGCCACCGGGGGGTAAGTGATCACTCATATGTATAAATATTCGCAATGCCAAGAAGTCACAAATGTGTCGTCGACTTTGAAGGTAACAAAATATACCTTATGTCCTAGAATGACTTATGAAGTTACAGAGAATGGCATTTAACATCAGATATAAAACGTGTGTGTACAGTTCTACTACAAACGGTGTAATATAAGATTGGAAGAAAATGTTCTTATATCAGAAGTCAACTTAGTCATTGTCCTTTAATATAACAAATCTTATTCCGACATTAAACAGTTTTAATAAAATGAGAACAGTTAAAATCATGGTCCAGTAAGTACGTACCAAATTTCCGTCGTACGTATCCAAATCTAACCTTGACACCTGAATATGAGTTCACACCGTCAAAAATACACAAAATTCGTCGGCCCTGTTGACAGCAACAAGTATTTTATATATGGTATCTTGCTAATGATGGGCACTCAACCGGGCGCAGCCGAAAAACTCAGCAAGGATACAATTTATTACCAAATTTCGCATTCCTGCATTTATCCAGCGCTCAATTAAAATAAGGCTCTTTTTACATTATGTCCTCTTCAAAGAGGTTATAACGCCAGAGTAATAACTTATGAAGATGTATAAAGCTATTTAGAAATTTGTTTCTCATTTTTCATGTAGACATATCTACCTACGATTTTTAATAATTTTACTTTGAATTAAAATTATATGTTGATAATGCTGCGAATATGTATAATAAACAAGTGAACAAACAAGTGACATATTAGCGATTTTTAACTAATTGTAGACATAATATATAGTCTTGAATTCTGTGGTGCACGTTTCAACCGTTTATTGAATTCGCATACCTCCAATCAATATTTGCATAACAATAGCCTAAAAAACCGATTACACGATCAGACACAGATGTGATGCGATTGCTGGCAAATCATGGTTGACGGTACTGTTCTTACTATTTTATTTTACAGCTATTGCTTCGTCATCACTTTCGTGATTATCTTGACCCAGATGGATATCTACTCTTTGGGGTCTCATATCATTCTACAACGGAACATCCTCTAAGGTCTGTTAAGAAAATATACATTGCGCATTTGTAAATATCTTTTCTATTTACTGCTCACTTCCTCGCGACCAGATATTAACCATTATTAGTATAGCTGCAAATGAAACAAAGTTTTAAAATTGCACATGCTTGGAGGTTAGACTTTTCATACATATCATACATTTGAATTTTGTAGCATATTTTTTTCTATAAAATACATTTATTGTATTCACTTTGGGAATTGTGTATAATTTTGTTCAAAACATCAACCGTGAATTCAAATAAAGGAAGAAAATTTTGAAGAGGTCCGAAATTGGTCGGCTTATCTAGAATCCATAAGTTCGTAAGCTAAATTATTTATTGAACCAATGAAATATGTATATACAGCTTATTAATTGAACAGAATCAAAAATACTTTCATTTGGGAGGATCCAACGCTGAATCAAAAATAATAGTAGGTGAGGATTCATGATGTAAATTTAAAGTGTGTTTAAATACAGTAGGAAACATCTGTCGCGCTTAGCTTTGTATAACGCTAAACTCTAATCCATCTCTTCTACTTTTAGTGATCAAGATTGCGACGAGTCAGAATTGATATCAATCACTTTGGCAGATTGTTAAATTGAAATAAAAATAATCAAAGATCTTAGACGAGTGAAACAGATAAAAATCTAATAATGAGATATCTATATAACGTTTAAGAAATAAACGCAGCGTACGTCTGTTTATCAAGGCAGCAATTTGATATGCCGAATTTAAAAACGAGCAAGAAAGAAATAATTGAAAATTAAGGTAAGTACATTTCCAACTTAGTAATATTCTCATTTGAAACAAGATTCTTGGATTTTTAAATCATGTATTTGTTGCATAAAGTAAACATTTAATAATTGACCCTGTTAAATTATGTGTAGTTATTTTCCCAAATTACTCATATGTACCTATATTAATAGTTTAACGCATCCTTAAGGGTTTTTAATTTTAAAGAGAGTTCCATCCTTGATGACTTGAAAAGGATTTTAACACCGAGGCTGACATCGAATGATTAAAAGGAAACTTTTACTATTTAATTACAATTTTTATACCTTTAATGAAACTAAGTAAATGTATATTTTTTCCTGTTTAAATAAATGGACTCGTCTTATACATAACAAAGCACATATTAAAACAACAATGACAAATGAAGTTATATACAAGTACGTTATTATGCGCTACATCTATATCTACAGAAGATTTGTCATTTGTTAGAATTAGTCACTCGCATTCTTCGTTAGTCAAGATGATTAATAGATCATTACTGTTAACATTTGCGATGCTGTCAGCCTTTAAGTTCTACATAATAACAATTATTTTTATCTTTTGAAATATTACGGTTACGTGAAAATTAGTGGGTTATGCGACACTCGCTTCACATACAATTTGTCTTTCTTTATCTTTTTGAAATACTATTAAATTACGTTAAGTCTTCATATTAATATTGTTCATCTTTCATTCATTTGCATCCAAAATGTTTCATTATGTTGGTCGTATACTCGTATTTTTTCTTGTTTCTACAAGTAATCACGGGTCATTTGTTTACTTATAAAGGTAATGTTGGTTGTAATATTCAAACTATTTCATATACGACATTTATCATCAATTTTATTAGCATTACTGTCCCATAGTAGAACTTTGGCAATTACATAAATACACACATTCAATTGATGCGCAGTAATGACTTAATGTAAATAATTTTAAAGAAGCCAATGATAATAATTAGCTCTACCTATTCTTGTGTAATAATAATACAATTTCTGTCTGTGCTAGGACTGCTGGCTAGTGCCTCGCGCAGGCTTGGTAAATTTGGATCACCCTGGAACGTTGGATCAAAAATGTACAGTTTCAGACGTATTCATAATATATCCAACTGTGTTTAGATGATAATACAATTATTGGTAAGATGTAGATGGGAACATATGTCATCTTCACAGTTTGAATGCAAATTAATGTGATGTATGATTTTTAAATGTATTTCTTATTTATGATGTGAAGGTATGTGCCGCGGTACCAAAGACAGACTACCCCCAAAATGTTCTCTGACTCACCAAATCTTTTCACGTGTACGTCTCTATTGAAGGACACCGATCTCTGTTTGCCCTCTTTCGGTTCCTTTGTTTCGGTATCGTTATCGTTTTTATTTGTTTCGGTCTGGGCTACCTCATCGCCATCGGCGTTGTCTGCCTTGATACCAGTTTCATCAGTCATTGGGTACAGAGGTACCCGGTCACTGGTACCTCGGTTGGTGTCGGTTACAACGTATTCGGTACCAGTAACATCGATATGTTTATCTGTGGAACAGTTTTGCTAACTGTATCATTTATACGTTTAGCTCATCTAATGATCACGTTTTATTGGACTAAAATGTAAAAGTATTTATTTCTAATATTAAGCTGGCTTTTAACTTCATGTTTAGGCATGTATGATCAATCAACACGATAATTAGCGTAAAAAGAATATAGTTTAGTCAAAACCTCATTCAAGTCTATGTCTTTTTACAATTATGTAAGCGGAGAATTTTTACTAAATGTGCCAGCCGAATTTCTCAACGAATGTATCAAGACATAATTTGAAGCACGTTTTTCCACTTTAATAAAATGATTGATCATTCATACCCTTACATACATACATTTTTGAAATCTAGCATTTCAGCCGTACATAGCAACATGTAACACTAACTTAACATTATCAAGCTTCACTCTACATTGTACAATTGTTGTCGAATGTAAAGTTATTTTGCTACGAGCCACGAGCAAAGTGTACGGTAGTGTGCACTTAGGGGAATTGCCTGGCACGACAACGTTGTATACCACCAAACATTCACTCAAACCGTTGCAGAGTAATTTTACATTTGATCGATGTATCGTACTATTATCAGATACCTATGTGTTTTTCTCGTTCTTAAGATTAGTTATACAATGTATAGCCGAACAATTATTTTATGTTAAAACATTAAAAATTAAATAAATAGTTATAACATATCGACTCACCTTCGTATATTTTGTGGAAACATTGGCTCTGTTTTCTGTTCTCTTGATATTATGATTTACGCACGGCGCCACATTTCTGGAACAAGCAAGAAACATATACTTAAATAACTTTATTTCGACAACTTATTATTAAAATATCAGTTGCTGTAATAGTGAAAAAAAAACCATCCTGAGCAAACCTTTACCGTGCGAAGACTACCATCCCTATTTGACTATTGTGAAAAATAATGGTCTTAACACTTCTCATTTTAAGACGAAATTTATGTGAGGCAATAAGGGGGGGGGGCAAGGGGTTAATGATAATGATTATAGATACCTTATATTTTATATAACATAAATAAACACTTAAATACATAATGATCCAAGCATTCCTACAGGTAGTTATTGAACGAATCTAATGATTATTATGATTGCCTGGTACACGAACGTAGTTATATGTGAATCATTAACATTGATTAAGGGTCGTTATAGGGTCTTTTGCAAGAAGAAGCGTTTAGAACCTGCGTAATTACTAATAGCCCGGCGCCAAACACCAAGCGTCCAGCAATATGAGCGTGGTAGGTTTGTGACACATAATGTGTGAACCCATGTTGCTGAGTTGAGGAACTAAACGTTTAACCATGATACTTCTTTTTAACCATATATATCTAGTACATCGAGCACTTATGGGATAAGCGGGGCGCCGAGAGATAAACATCTTTATCTATCTAGATAATGATGAGTGTAGAAGAAGCAAATCAGGTCTATAAGGATAATGATATATATGAATGAAAACTGTTAAACATACTAGTACTTGACCCATATATATTAGTAACAAAAAAGAGCAAGATTCAATGTGGGAAAGCCTCATTACAAAACGACAGGCGCATTAGTTGTCCGGTTACAAGTGTTGCGACCGGACGGCGGCTGTCGGTTGCGACACCGCGCTTGCAACTGGCGCAAGTCACAAGCGAGAGTCGCAAATTATTTGACTATTGAAAAAGAGGCGATAAGTGAGCAGAGAATATAGCAGACTTTAAACTGCTTATAGGCAGATCTATGAAACACTATATAGAACTTTAAGGTATGTAGGTTTAGTTAATCTTTGTGAGGTCTGAAATCAAACACCCGTAACAATTAGGTGTATAAATATAAATGTTAATATTTTGTGGTATTTTTACATACCATGCTCTGGTCCAAAATTAAACAGTGCTATGGTAACCAGACTGTTAAACCGGCAACCACCAGCTCCTAAAATCAAAATCACCAACCAGTGGACCAGAAGTCTGATTAAACTTTATATGTAGATACGTACATGTAAGTTAGTCCCAAAATTCAGCAACCATGCCGATATCTTGACAAATAAATATATATAAATAATCTCAAATGTCTGTTAATATATACAAAATATGTATAAAACTAGTTTATATCCGCGACTTCGCCTGCGTTGATTATGATACACGTATTAACAATAGATCTACAAATAAAAAAAATGCATTATTATCTTATTATTTAGGTAAATGAAAATATCGTGGTCAATTTTCTAAGATGACGGCCAAGTATTTAAACGATCGCCCAATGGAGACCTCTATAACTTTATTTTTATAGATACCACGGATATTTTGTATTTGGAAAATCCGTTGACATTTTCTATTTCGCACCAAACATCGACACTTTTACTACAGCAAGCATTAAACGTTAAGATATATTGACATTTAAATGACGCTCTACATAGCAGATATTCGCGAGATTTTGTAACGTTACAAAATACTTGTATAACGTATTTTAACCGAGTGCTTTACATCGACCGCTAACTATTTATTTAGGTTGTTTATTATTTGTTACTAAACGAGAAATGTACATACCTACTGTAACTTTCTTGATACGATAATGCAAATTTAATGGTGATAAACATATGTAGGAATCTATGTTTTTTATCGATTGGGAATGAATTTAATATTCATCATCATCATCAGTCGTCTGCCTCGTCGCGTCGGTCGAGTAGTTGCAAGCACGACTGCCGAGCGAGAGGTCCTGGGTTCAAATCCCGGGTCAGGTGCTATTGGATCTTTCTAATTTAGAATTTGTAGTAGTGACTCGGGGGTCTGGAAACTGACTTGTACCTAGTGTATGGCAATAGGCTGAGGCCAAGGGACTTAAACGTAACTGGTGAAACGTGGGAGTGTACTACACTCCTCTTCCTACCCCTTAGGGAATTACAAAGGTGATGGTACGTTTATCATTATCGTCCGCTTCTGGGTGTGCACTGCTGGATATCGGCGGCCTGGATATCAGTGCCAATTCTTCCAGTCCTGGTGCTTCCGAATCAGCAGGTTCCCGCTGTCTTCTTGGCATTGTCAGACCATCTGGTAGCAGGGCGACCGACGCTCCTTTTACCGATGGGCAATTAATTTAATGGATTCAAAGTAGGGAACATCGTTGAGATTAGTAGATACTAATTGTAAAATGAAAAGATGAGTTCTGTTCTAAAAACTTATCAAATAGCTCTAGTTAGGGTTTTGGTGCTCACAAATACAAAATGAAAGTACATATATTAAAACAAGGCATTTTATAATAGAATAGCGACGGGGATGTGGTGAATACTGTCAGATATTCCTAATTATGTACTTTTTTCAGATTAGGTGCCTTACTCATGCTACAAGTTAAAACTGTACGTATATAAAAACGAAAACAAATTTATTTCATATATTCCGCACTTGGTGCCTTCTACCCACGTGATACATACATACATATATAGATAACATACGATAAGTATACAACACACAATGTAATGTATTTATTTAATAATTATTAATTACATGTTGACATAAATTTTGAATTATGAAGACACCTGCGAGGGCGGCGGCGCTTAAATAAACGCCACCTACAACACAAAACCCCATCGAATCTTCGGTTAATTGAGCAGAAGTACCAGGAAACCATCGCGTCGGAGGAGGTCGTTCGAGGTCGCCTGCGCCTTGAGGCTAGCCCACGTGCTACTAACTTATTACTTGCCACCCACGGGCACAACACTTGTTCTACCTCAGAAGGTTAAGGAGCAGAAGATTGAATAAGAAAATAAGGACGTATTATAAATATGGACATATTGTTATTATCATAAAAGATTATTTTAAATTGATGTTGAAGCAACACGTCAGGTCTTTAGTAATAATTCTTACAGTTTGTCCTATATCATGCAATCTTACAATCCAAAATATTTATTACATTTATGTTTTTTGTTGTAAAAAATATAAAAAAATTATTACGTTTTTTGAGAGAAGGAGAGAGAAGAGGTAGGCAAAGGAGCGTAGTACACTCCGACGTTTCCTGATGTTTACATTAACGTCCCATACGTTAGTTAGTCTATTGCTGTATATCGGGCACAAGTCCATTGAGACTTTTTATGCTATTTAACTTTATTAACTACTCGTTACTTTACATTTCGCTAACTACTCGCTTATCGCCAGCAATATGGTAACTACCTGAACGTTTAAAGTGTTATTTTAATGATATGTTTGTCTCCTCCGTTGCAGTTTCGGATGGTTTAACAAGGCTTTACGATTTCTACATAAGCTGAGGCGTAATAGAGTTATTAAATAACTATTTAAACACTGTTTTGACTTTAATACCTGCAATTACTGTTAAAATGATCCTGCTAACACATTGTTATGTGCATTTTAAAATTAAATGTCGTAATAAGCAACTTTTTTTGTGCCTTTTTATTGCCTAGAATTGAGACCTAAAGGTATTTTAAATCATTGATTTACCTGGCAAGGTTAAGTAAGTATTTTGTTTATTAGCCGTTACCTGCCTTTGGCGCTCGCCGTAAGCAAAATTTTAGATTTGTATTTGCGAAAAAAATTATGACTTTTAATAATATGTAGATATTGAACAATTTAAAAGTATAATCGTAGATCATCATTCATAAAAAGGCAAGTGGCAGCGGCTGGATGAGATTCGCGGAGGATCGTGTGTTGTGATACACTTTGGGAAAGGCCTATGTTCACCGGTGGAACGTTAAAGGCTGATGTGTTGATGAATCATAGGTAATAATCATTTTCTTCGTAAAATATATTTATTATGAAACGTAGACTAGGATGTAATGATATACATATATTTGGTGGAAAAAAAACCTGACTTACTGGCAGAAACAGCAGCGGTTCTTTGCAGGCGAAACTTCGTGAAACTACTTGAATATCTTCGAAACAAACATTTTTCCGCGTCATTATTTCTCGACGAGTTACGAGTACACGGCGGTCATTGTTGTCTATAGACATCTCAAATAGGTGAAGAGTCACTAAGTGTAATGGCGTTTTAAAAAGGACATCGGTTAAATTTACACTTTAAGAGCTTTACTTCCTAATTATTTATTATTTGAATAATTAGGATTCTAATGAAATAAACAAACTGTTCACAATAAAGATGACAATGAACTCAAAAACAATTACATAGTTGTTTTAGCACGTTCCCGTGTCTCTTAGGAGGTTCCAAAACACAACATAAAAGAAAATTATTTATCTTTTGTATTTTTTACGTACATACCTGATAACATTAAGGCGATGACCCGTACCGTGAAATAATTGCGTTAATTAATTTAATTTAGCAGTAATCGTATCATTAATCAGCATAAAATCGAGTTTCGGCAATTTTACGGCAATGTATGCGTCATCCGTTATTTCTGGATTGGGAGCTTGCGAGCTGACGTAAGCTTTCGATATCTTTCTGGTGAGTAGAAAGATGATGTCATTACATTTTTCTTTCTCCTCCTTATAATCTGAAGTGTTTTATTGTTACTTAATATAAGAAGTAAAGGAAATTATACTTACGTTTAAACACTGCCCTTGCAGTTCTACATGTATATATACCTATTTATTTTTACCGGTTTAAGTAAGTTTATAAATGATATTAATTTGACGCATATATAATAATATTGTTATGACGTTCTTAAGTTTTATGTATGTACAGTTATTGTTTATTATATACATCACGTCACGATAAACACGGTTTAAATTTTGAAGAGGCAACCGAGAGCGCACATTTACAATGTAAATGTATCCCAAAATAAAATTGAGATTACCTTATCTCAGAAAAACCAGTAGCTGCCGCTGTCGCAAGAGGGAAGATTTATTGAAAACTTGAACTGCATTTTAACAGGTGAAATAATAACGCCTTTGTTTTGATTTCTTTTGTAGATAACTTTACTTATCGTTACCATATAATGCGACATGTGTACATATTTTTGTAAATCCATTGATTTGAGTACAGAAAATTATATTAAAGTCTGCGAAACCGATGTATGTGTATGAAGATAGTCTTGAATGTACCTATATAGAGTAAGCGCATCAGATCTGTTAGGATACCTTATAGATATGCCTATTGGTAATCGGTACTTTCTGCCATCTCCGTTAGATATCTGGTGTGACGATATAATAATGACAATAATTGTATTGAAATCTATTAGGTAGAACTATGTATATGTGGTTTATTTTCGCTTTTAAACATTTAATAAACAATAGAGTAAATATTCGCACTCATCACATAAATATTTGTTATGAATGGAATCGAACCAACAGTTAGATCAACAGTCAGTTTAATTGACTACTGAACTAAAAAGTCAGCCATACAGTCAAGATAAGGTCAAGTAAAAATAAGATGCACATATAAAAAGTCAACCAAAAGATAATGGATTCAAATAAAAATATTAGGTGTTTTAGTGTTCAATGAATATCAAACAGGTAGATGTTTCTAAACGGGAAACTGGCTAATAACACAATAAACATAACCAGGATATTAATATCAACTCGTAGTTGTGCCCGTATAATGCACGAACGCACAAAATTTTAACGAGATAAAAACTAATCTTTTCTTTTTATAAACGCATTTCATGAATTATTTCTTAGGGCGCGGCGCTGTGAATTGTGTAGGTATGTAACGACAAGACTACGCTAATATGAAAACGAAGCGACCTCTATCACGAGAGACGAACACTGTCTTCATTTTCTACTTTTCCAATATTACCTATATCAATGTACTTACTTATGAAAAAAAAATATTTTATAACATAATATACGTAGACTCACCGCCTATTCCATGTGACGTGTAACATAAGCAGTGAAACATGGGAGTATCTAGTACTTACTCGTCTGCTTTCTTTTTCGGGGAGATACAGACATGATGTTATGCATACACACATTTCTTTCACATAATATTTTATACCTTCCTACATATTTTAAAATCTTCCAATTTTTTAAAGTTTTGTTGATCGCCGTCGTGTCGTTAGTATAAACGGAGAAAACAAAATGGCGTCGGCTTTATTATAATTCGGCGCGTTCCCGCCAACATCAAAATATCGTCGCTTGTATTTTTTTACGGCTTGGCCAATTTAGGGCTCGTTTGGTAGTAAAATTGGTTAAAAAGCGCATTCGGGTATATTTTGATCGGTTGATACGTTTAAAGGTCCACTATACCAAATTAGGAATGTTTTGTTACCTCGTATTGTGTTTTAGAATTAAATATCTTTATATTTTGTACGATTGATTATCTCGTAAAATATAGGTGTTTTAAGTTCTGTCTTTTATCTGTTTTACATGTATGTATATATGTATTTCAGTTCTTTTCGTAAATTGTTACAATTATTATAGTGATGCTCACCAAATTATAGCAAATTTCAGATTCTTGGCGTTTCAGATTGTTCCATTACAACTAAACTTGGACAAATATTATAATCTTTTACTTTCTTATCCAGAGTTCGAAATGATAAAAGTTTTTCATTAATTATATTTTAACTGTGTTTATGAAATGAGCTAATCAGGAACAAGATTTTTAGAATATTGGACATGTAAATGTATCAGTTTTATATTATCTAATTATAATAGGCGTATGAAGCCATAACCGGAAATAACAAATCTACAATTCGCCATTCACATCAACTCAATCACAACAAAAATCAAGGCGACCGTTGCGTAAGCAATGTATCACAGATTAAAAATTTGCATTCCGTATACCCACGGAAATATTTCGACAAAATGGCGGTTGCCCAAAAATGGCAACACAAGGTCCAATGACCCATTGTCAACAAAATCACCTTGCGTAAAGGTCAGGGGAGAAAGGGCGGGAAGTGTAGGAACTTCATACATATTATTTTTAATTAATGTTACTATACAAAACTGATATGATAACTGATATGATATGATTAATTGCTTGTAATATATATATCGATGATTTGAAAATTACCTGAATATAAAAATATTTACTAGAGAACCGATTGATATTGTAGAAGCGGTAACGTTTTGAAACTTAATAACACCACATCAATTTTTTTGGATAAATAGTATTGTGTTATGGTATCAGAGTTGCCAGATGGCACACAAAACATTCTAATTCGATTCCTAAAGCAGTAACTTGAAGCTTTAAGAAAGTGCTGAAAAAATGAATATTTATTACGAAAATACAGTAAAACCTACGCAGATTTCACTGCATTTCATTATTAAAATCAATTGTGATAAATTCCGCAGTACCTATAGATATATTCACGCGATAACTAAATACACTAAATAAAAAAGATGTCAGAACAATAATAAAAATATTGACGATAATTATATCATTTTAAGTTTTATTTTAATTGGTTTTTGTTTTTATATACCTAAGCTTTAATTGATTAGATATCTACTATTATATCATAAGTTAATTTTCTATTAGGGAATTAAAAAAAACGTACAAAATATGTTTTTTAATGTATTTAAATAATTTGTATCGCAAAAGTGCGTCGTACAATATTTGCAAACGCAAAAAGTCACTGTTGTAATGTTTCCGCAAAACAATTGCTTCAGCTGTGGTACTCTTCTGATGTTTATGTTATCCTAGTGCATACTACGTTGTTTCATAACAATGTCCGTTCCTACAACGGGAGAGAGACGATAGCACACATATATAATGAAATCATTCTGTGAATAACATTGCTTCTATACACACACCTGCACTACGCAAAAGATGTCACCGCCCATCGAGCTGGCGCATGCGTAATATCCCCCTCTCTGTTTAACTCACGATCACGTTCATCATCCGTCTCATAGATGACTCGCTGAAGCAGTACTTCGCGTTTATGTTAGCCTAGTACATGACCTGAGGTTTCGTCATAACATCAAGTTTGGTTTTACGTCATCACTGTGTCTCGCACTTCTCTACCATCTCTCGCATACATCGTTCAGCTGTGTTCGTGAATGTATGTCATAAATTAATTAAATCTAGGTCGCGAAATGGGACTTTCGGTACTATTTCCAGTTCTTACTTGACAACCATATTATAATTTCATTTTTATTCTATCTACAATTAATGAACAGTGGATATATCTTTTCTTAAAGTTCTTTCAAATTATTAGAGTTTTTAACATAACATGATTTCTTCAACAAACAAGCATACTTTGGCACGCCTTTTAGTCTAGTTATTAGTTAACTACTGATCTGGGGACTGTGAGTTCCAGTCCCATACAAGATAAAGTAAATATTTGTGTGATATAATATGTACATTAGATGCTGGATGCGACAAGCCGAGGACAGGGCGCGATGGCGCTCATTTGGGGAGGCCTATGTCGAGCAGTGGACTGAGATAGGCTGATGATGATGATGATGATGATGTACATTAGTGGTTGTGTTGGGTGAAGTTAACCCCCCAACAGATGTGTAGCATGACAAACTATGGTGTTTATGGCGTTTGATGTTGGTTAACCAGTAGATGATGATGATTTTCACGATGATAAAATATTAGTATTCGTTTTATGTACGAATGTAAAATTATCCTTTACCGCGGCTTATAGAGTTATAAGTTTACGAATGTTGTCAGCCGGCCTAGTTTACACAGCACAGCCTCTGCATTCATCTGGAATAAATCATCCGGACATCCGATGTCTCTAGTGTGATGTTATGTAATTTTTATCATTCAATCGTTGCTATGTGCTTTTTGTATTAAACTTACGCATTAAGGCAGTCAAAGTAATAAAAATAATGATTGGCTTCAACTCTTTTCACATCCCACTGCAGAGCACAGGCGTATGTAGAATCATCGAAAAAAAAAAGTTAGGTACAATTTTCTTTTAAATATTTCTATAAATTTAAATTTCTAATATTACAAAAAAATATAATGCACCTAGTAAGGATTAAGAAACGACACAACATTTTTTCATAAACGTTTCAACAGCTCCACATATATTTTCAATTATATATTTACTATTAATTCATGTCGTGTCTCCTAAAATCATATGAATTATTTATTTTCAACTACTAATGGGCTATCTAATCAAATTCAATGAATTACAAAACAAGGCAGCTTGCCTTGACCATTGATTAAAAATCATTTATGCATGTCGTAGGACGCTCGCTAAATCAGCTTTTTCATCAGTTTTATAAATCCAGATAGACGGATCGGTAGGACGGATAGGTAGGACGATTAGGTAGGACGGATAGGTAGGACGAATAAGTAGGTCGGATAGGTAGGACGGATAGGTAGGACGAATAGATAGGACGGATAGGTAGGACGGATAGGTAGGACGAATAGATAGGACGGATAGGTAGGACAGATAGGTAGGACCTATAGAGCCTTGATGTGAGCTAATATAATGTACTTAATATTACCAATTTCGTTAACGACCTTTTCATGGCTTAACTGTTGGACACGGACCTTTTTAGAATGAGAAATATTATTAAGGCTAAAGGGTTAGAATTTAATTTTAAAAGTCCTTAGTAGCCGATTGAAGTGCCATCTCTACCACGACCTCTATGCAATCAGCGGGAGCTCATCATGTAGGACTTCGTACAGGCGTGCAACTATTCGGGCCATCCCGGAAAACGTACGTGAGTTAGCCGGTAATACTCGTATAATAATCATGTGTATAAAGTACTCACGATACATTTCATAGTAAAATAGCACACTTTTAACATTATTTAAGTCCATATGCTATACATTATTTGTTTGCGTTATTATTATTATTTATAGTTGACAGGATACCGTTCTAAGTAAATACATATAATTATGGTTAATTATACATTTATGGGTTATAGGTTTATAATTAATAAAAATAGTGAAATTTTCGAGTTTGACACTAGATGGCGTTACATTATAAAAAGTGAAGCTCAAATAAAATATGTATGCTGTGTATACTATGTTATGCCAATGTTAGAAAAATATCGATGTATGTCAACACCGATGTTTTTAACATTGAAGAATATAATACTTGTATTTTTAATATGACTGCATGCATAATTTATACAGAGTGAATGAAGCAGATTTTATAAATTTAATATATTAACTTATAGAACCTACATTTTTAAAAATGAATATTATACTTTTTCATTTTACTATTATTATTTCCAATTAAATTTTTATGACTTTGACATATTTATGAATGTTTGTTAGTTTTGAATAATATAATAAAACACCTACATGACTTACCTAATACTAACGTATATCGGTCACTGTTTTAGTTATTTAGCGGAATGATTGAAGCACCGCTCGTAGTATGACTACGCCCTAGCAGTTTGTAAGATACTGTCAAGTTAAATCATGCTGACGGTGGTCATATCTTGGATGGTTGACGCTATGGCAAAATTTCATGTGCGTGACCGTAGATATGGTATCATATTAAGCTGTCGGTACACGGTTGGTGTCATTAAGTAACAATTGTCAAACTTAGTTGGAAGCTTTAAAGGTGATTTAAAAACATCCGATTAAAGCAAATCGGCTTTTGTAAAGTGGTATTAAAAAGATAAGGTCAACAAACTAAATTCTACGAATATATTTTTCTATCTTATTTGATTAAGTTTTTTTAATATATATCACATGTCATTAATTTAAAGCATGTATCAAATATCTAGAAGCAAAAAAGTCATAATATGGCGGCCGGTCACTCCTATTCTCAATTTGAACGCGTGGTACGCCAAATTTCAAGCGAAATAAAGTTACGTGACAGGATGGTGATAATTTCAATCATCCAGTCTATCATCCATCATCCGTTAATATTATAGATACGAGCGATAACCTACGACTTTTGATCTTTAAATGCAGTTTAACTTGCGTCATCGGTTTTAGTTTTGGTAAGACAATACTGGTCTCTTGGGCGTGTGAAATTTGTAGACTCGCAGTTGACCAACGAGGCGAAACCATAGCCTAAAGCTTGGTTATCTTGAGTGGAGACTAGTATCTAAGAGTGGAACCATACAACGGTGGATTAGGATGATAGTGATTGTGATGATATTGAATTTAATGTGCTATTATGTTAATAAAGAATACATCTTAAACGAAGAGTATGTCAATCGAGGAGGCAGCTTATTATATTAAATGTTAAGAAATAGTCTCAAGAAAAAATAAAACTGAATAAACTACCGGAAACTAACAATCTAATTCGTACAAACTTTTTCGAGCGTAATTGAAGATGTTTATGGACGGTACATTTTTGACTCCCTTTTGCTTGCTATTCTTTTTTCTTAAAGAATTAATAATTATAATACATGATATTGTGTGAAGAGGAACGTTAGATTTCAAACAGTATGAGACAGATGAAAAATTATAACTCGCAACAGTTAACTAGACACCCCGTAATGACGTAGTGGCGACGCAGGAACGTGCTAATACCGTAGGCATTGCTATGCAAAGTCCGATGCCTGGTGGGGACCAAGCGCCTGCGCAAGCACCAAGTTGATTTCTGCGTGCTGTCGTTTCGGCGCTGTCACGAAGCGATTAGGTACAAGTAGTTCGTGATTTTCGCAACGAAGGAGTAGGTATATATTCTATTGTACCGAAAATGGTAAAGATTGTAAAATTTATTTAATGTGTTTTTGTTGCCATGAGATAGGAACCCGATTCTCTTAGCATAAAAAAAACTTAATATAAAAAGCCATGATGTAATATTAATAATAATCTTTAGTGCATACCGTCCATATAACAGCAATAACAGGCGGTAGCGGTTGTGCAAACAATACAAGGCTAAACCAATAATATACATAATTCACTCTAGAAATTTCTGTACAAGAATTCACATATCCATAAACTTCGTTTTACCAACTTTTAAATATAAACGTTTTACCAACGCTTAAAAGGTGGCATGTTTGTTTTACATAATTATATACGAGTATGTACCGGCTTAACTCACTTGCGTTTTTTCAGGATGGCCCGACTAAGTAGTTTCGGACCTATAGGAGGTCCTTCCTCATGGTATATATAATCATGCGTACTCACGAAACATTTAATAGCAAAATGTTTGTTTTACTTACTTAATCTGATGGACTTGGTAAGCCATGTGACTTTGTTAAGCCCGAGATTTGTTCGTCGTGATAATATGTTAACGGCTTAATAAAAAGTAACACATAACAATAAAAAAGGTCCTTCGATATCAGCTATTCATTTACTATCCAGCTAAGTCTAAATACGGTGACAAGTGTTTTAATATTTTTCCAACATGCAAACACTAATTGCTGTGAACCACGCGATTATATAAATTTCTTTTGACAATTTACAATTTTCACGTAACGGGAAATTAATGATTTTTTTTTTAAATAATAAAGAAAGAGAGTAATAGCCATGTTAGTTTATTTCTTCAATATGTATTGAAGTATTTGTTCATTTATTCGTTTATGAAGTTTTTTATTTTATACTCATATGTTAATGACAATATGACAACTACAAAACATAAAAGTAAAAAATATTAGTTTAGTGTTTCTCGAGGAAAACGAAACGTTTTCCTTTGGGCGATGGAGTTACGTTAATGAGGGCGACAGAATATTAGCAGAAACGCGAGACTTCGAGGTAGTCTAGGGGGAAGATAGACGTTATAAGATAACAGCGAAACGTTATATTTTCCTGGTATTTAAATTTGGAATTTAATATTATTTAAACAAAAATGTAATTTAAATATTAAATTGCTTTCTAAATCTTCTGGTGACTTGTTTGTTTCTTTATTAGTATCTACTATATTTATTATCCTGTTCAAAGTGGCATCGTCATCAAATAATATGATTTAAGCGGACTGGTAAACAAATATATTATTATAATTATACATTACCAATAATATAACGCCTGAGAGTAATTTCTAAGTAATTTAAATTTTTTTTGTAAAACTTCCTTAAACCAAAGTACCTACTATTCCAGATAACTATGGGTAGAGAGGTGTCTAATGGCTTTTAGAAGCTGTGATAACGTAGTGGTTAGCATTTCAGTCCTTAAAACTCTAATCTATGTACGTATTTAAGATTAAATATCACTTGCCGAAACGGTCAAGGAAAAAATATATTTCCTGATTCGTTAATCAAAATGTTTGTCAAGTTGATTAGACGAACATAATTACGCAATATATTTAGTTTATTACCAATTACTGTCATTATAGAGTCCATATTACCTAAATATTAGTATCATATTTGGCATTTCTTATTTTACTTGTGTCTGTGGGAGGTATTAGGATATTGCTCAATCAACGAACGAACTTATTAATCAACGCATTAATGATTTACCGTTAATTGATTGATTTATTTTTTAATCAAAGCAAACTATGACAAAAGCATGTTCTACGATTGAGATACATAAATTGAATAATTGAGATACATAAGTTATGAATATGCTTTATGTCACGCTATCAGATTTGTTAGCTGAATTCAAATTAAGCGAAATGACTGCTAAAATCGTTTTAGTGGAAAATTAAAGCGAGATTACTTAACTCATTGATTTACTACAGCTATTACACTGAACATGGAAACCATCGTCACAATAAAAATATAAAATATACATAAATAAATAACAATTTGTAATTGTTAACCCGTGACAATAAATCTTCGTACATTTTTTTTTTGAACCCACGTTTGGTTGTGAGTGAGTGTGAAGGAGTGAAGAAAATTAAAATTGTACATAGTACATGAGAGAAATACAATAAATTAGATTAAAATGAATATCACATTCACTGTTACATTCAGGCTGTCAATGTCAGATATCTTATTGTCTGTGGTCATACAGTGGCCATAAAGTAAAGATTTATAGAAGTATACACTTTGTCGTAAGAACCTTGATAACGTTCGAATTTTAAAATTTAATGGCCTGAAGTCAAATCTCGACCACTAGACGACCGCCAGTTTTCATTAGTCGTCATAAATTATCTGCCGTATTTCCCCGCGACACCATTTCGAAACCTCGGATCAGTTAATTGTCCTTTTATAATAGGTATCTATAATCTGTATGCGTTCATTAATTTATTTAAATTTTGGCATTTTCTGAGCTTTTAAATGTGAACTATAACGACATTATGATAGTTCCTCCATCGGTGAAGTATTGCATAACACCATCAGTATGTTTGTAATACACAAAGATATAATTTATGATTAAATGGATGCAGGGCGAGGGAAATCCAAACTCAGTCAGATACTGGCTGGTGGAGACAGAAATCTTTAAAACTAACGTATCTATTTCAAGAAAGTGATGAATGTAGAAAAACACGTCAGGTCTGTTAGGATAGAATTATTTGGTACTTGGTGCCTCCTGCCTACCACGATGTGGCGAGACTGTATAATAATATTGAGGCCTTGAAAATTTTTTGTCACTGACAATTGCCAAATCCATAAGCACGTACACATGTAGATTGTCGCAATAGATTACATTCCATAAGACCGTTTAGTATCCTTAGAGCACGAGACAAAGATAGCATGAGAGAGAACGAGAAAGAAAATGTGCTTTCTACACCAGTAAACTATCAGTCATATATGTACATATTTGGTACTACACAATAAAACCCTAGTGATTAAATTGCCTTTTTCAAAATATACCCATCCTTACACAAACCGATATTCTGAATTGAAAGAAAAGGTTTTGTTCTATAAAAAACTGTACACATCTGAGTTTTAAGCAATATTTACATTTGTTTTAAGTAAAGAGAAAATAGTAGGTACGCTTGTGTTTACGTTCATAAAACTCCTTAAGGAAAATATTGTATAAAACGTAGATTCTTAAAGCCGGATCTTAAAATTGAAACAAGTTAGAAAAATATATAAAACGGATATGGAGTAGGATTTGCGGACATAATCTATTATCTGTACTCGTAAGTGGACAGTCATTGATTGTTTAAAATATTTTATTTTATTTGGCAGTGGGGTCATTATTCTGTTGGACATATAACATAATTTTTGTTTATCCCCTCGAGCATATACACGAGTGATATTAAGCTCTAGGTAGGTATATTAAGTGTTTAATTAAAATTTTTGCCGCGTACTCCTTATTTTAATACCATTAACTTGCAAAAACAAGACATAACATGATAAGCGCACAGCATATTACTTCTTGCAATTGCCGGAGTACGCTCATGAATGTGATAAGATTTTTATGGCGCTCCAAAAATAGTCCATGAAGATTCCCAGAAGGCCCGGAGGTGGCTATTAATGAAAATCTGACACACATACAAGCTGATCTGACCTTTACAATAAAACTTGTTTCACTCGCTTGTCAGATTACTGAGGAGTTTGCGATACATGGTTAACTGACACTCTCTTTTTAGAATAGGAGAAGGACTTGCAGTCTGGTTGCAATTTAGAGTATAGATGATCTACAAAGGGGCAGCATTTTGTAGATAATATCAGCTGCCAAGTGGAGAGTTCTTTACGTAATTATTATTACATCATCACTATAAATTCCACGCAGGACGGGCATGAGCCACCAATTATGAATTTATTTAAGTAATTATTGTAGAAATAGCGTGGCAGAATACGGCCTTAGCCTTCTCAATATGAAAGGAAATCCATAGTCCAACAGTGGAATGATAGATGGGTCGATTATTATTATTTTTTTATTAATTTTTAGAAATAATAATTAAGATGTAATAATTTGTCAGTCCTCGGATGTTGCAAATGTTCATAGACGATGGTGACCATTTAAAATCAGTGGCCTGTCCGTCTGTTCGTTACGCTAATTAAAAAAAGAAGCAGCTCAATTCTGTCAAAATAAATATTCGGCTCCCGGTGCTCTCAGCCTTCCTCTGGAATAATCGTAGCATGACAAAATATAAATTCGCAATATAGAAATTAAAAAAAAAATGTTTCTTCGCTTTAAAACACTATTAGTTAGTGTCCCAGCTACCTTAAATCCAAACCGCCGCGCACAGATCTAGATACGGACTTACAACCAATAAATAAGTTAAGCTTAAACAGCGCCGAGATTTTATTATGCTGCATTATTTTATTGTGGTGTAATATATTCTTAATACGGGATATTTTCAGCTTGTAAATTGCCTTCGTCTACCCAATAATGTAATCGAAACGAGCAGAGCTTTGAGTGTTATTAGAATAAAGAATATCGTCTGAAATTGAAGGTAGACCATAAAGGACATGCCTGAGGCATTATGAAATCAAAGGAACTGTAATAGCCGTACGAACGACGAGATATTTTTGAAACATTAAAAAATATTAAAATCTTATAATAATATCAAGGGAATATCTTGTAAATAATTTTGCGCAACGTCTTATTCCAACACATAGTCCTTTTGACCGTTATCTAAACAGAACCTGTGCTTTGGTGACCAGACAGAAGGTAAATGATAAAAATTTTATAAAAAACATACTTAAACAGATAATTTTGCACCTCTCCACGGCGACATACTCATGCACATACACACATAATTGTCCTGGGCGGAAATCGAATCCCCAATCACCGGCTTAGGTTCGCTAACCACTGAATTAATAGGCCGGAAATATTATATCGCCAGAAAAGCCAACTAAAATTGACTGATATTAGGACTTTCTTTAAACGCTTCATGTTACTCATTTCTATATACACGTGGCCTTAATGACTTTTAGAGTACCTAAACGTGCTTTGGTAATTACTATTACAATGTGGAGTATGAACTTATAATGCAGTTTCTGTTACGATAACAGACGAAAAATGGTATATATGTACGTAGCATCAGGCTTGTATTTCTTCGAAGGGGTAGGCAGAGGAGTGTAATACACTCCCACGCTTCACCAGTTACGTAATACGTCTCCTTACGCTATCGATAGTGAGCCTACTGCCATACATTGTACACAAATCCAAACTCCATGCTACTACTGGGTGTTTCAAGTCAAAAATCGAATATATGAAACTAATTCATTAAATACTAAGAGAGGAAATGACTAAACAGATATCAAACAATTAGCTGATGGGATTGGAACTAATCCGGCTTGAAGGATCAACAAGGTCGTTACATGAAATGTTAAGATAGACTTTTTGCGCATTTTAAAACGTTACATCAAGATTAAACTTAGAAGGCAGTGGACACGAATTAAAAACGATTGTAAAGTACGATCATGGCTCCAGATAGGAGAAATAGACGGAATTGTATATGAAAGTTAGAAAGTGAATGTGGATATTGTTGTAGAAGTATGAAACATGATTCACATGTTTATAAATAGACAAACGGAAATAGGGAAGTATCTAGAACTTTTTGTAGGAGTTCTTTAGTAGTGCAAAGTATTAAAATGCGTGCACGCTAAATTTGGAAGTCATTGTCGTTATACATACACAAATCATCAACATTTTTATACCATTTTAATGTTGTGCCAAGGATCTCCTTCCAGAACTAAAAGGGTTAAGGCCATAGTTTGCTACGCTGGACATGTGCAGGTTGTAAAAGTTTCCACGTCTAGTAGAATGCTATGGAGAGCTTTAAGATGTGCAAATTATCTCACTATGTTGTCCTTCGCCATTTTAGCAACTCACATTTAATCGTAAAACGCACATTTCTTTTGAAAGATGAAACTGACTGAGAGACTGAATTCTAAACCACTAGGCAATTAGTGCTATAGCTACAATCCTCTCAACACATAATGTTACATAAGATTTCTCGTCACGTATCAACATATACCTACATAGGTATGATGTATAGAAGACAATAATTTTCCGTCATAGGTGTTATTTATAAGCGTTATCTATAAATATTGTATGCATATGGCCGACTGCAGGAAGCAGAAAGGACAAACCGGTCCGATCGCGTTACTTAGATGTGATTGGGCCGCCATTTTATCTACTAGGGCTACCAGTATCACTTAGTTGAGCAATAAACTTTAATACCAGTCGATCAAATGCATATTTAATCAAAACGACTTTATCAGACTTTATGCAGCATTGCATAAGGCTTAGGACACAAGATCTGCAGATTGTCGAGAGAAAATGTTATCTTAAGAAAGTAATAAAAAGTTTCATAAAGGACAACTAATTAATATTGTTATTAGCGTATAATATTAACCAACGTAATTGACATCATCTGTCCCAATTCTTTAGCTTTAGTCGAGGTTGATTCGAAATGTCCTTGGGTTGCAGCTGTCAGTTGTGTCTGCTGTCTGTTCGTTTACTCTCTTAACCTTAAAAAAGTAAGATAACCAGAGGAAGAACCACTAACATTAATACGCCGTGACTTATTTTGTAAATTAATTCATAATTGTAAGACAATTTATCTTTTAAACACTTTTTCAGTCCGAAGTTAAATCCTAACTCTTGCACAAATGACTGATATTACGATCAGAATGTCAAATGGCTCATAACTAAGCAGACAAGTCTGTTTGATGCTATCTCTGCAACCATTTCTCTCTCCCATCAGCCATATCCACCAAGCACCGCTGTATAACATAAATAAGAATCAAGCTTCAACAAGAATGCGTAAATAATGTCACAACAAATAAAAAAACACTGATGTTTCTACCTCCAGGATACTTCACAGATGCTTCGAAGTAGCTCATTTTAATTTCCACAGGCTTCACAGTGAACAAAAAAATAAGTATTATAAATAAAAACCATTATGTGCTTTGACTGCCTCGTTGCGTTGGTGGAGTGGTTGCAAGCGCGACTCCCGATCGGGAAGTCCTGGATTCTAAGTCCTGGGGTCGGGTACTATTGGATTTTTCTAATTTATCCAAATATATTGCGGTGGTACAAAATACACTGTGACAACCCTAGTGACTTGGAAATATCAAGTGGTCAGTTATCGACATTTGTTAGAAGGTTCTTAGTAAAATGTACACTTTGTTTGTTCTTAATTCAGTCCTGTGATTTAGCGTGTGAATACTTATACTCCCAGGCGCTCTAGCGTTTTAACTATCTCTTTTATTCCCACTATATTAATATTTTTAGTTATTCCTCCATCTATTTTCTTGCTTAGTATATAACAAATATCGTTTTCACAGCTGCTGTAGTTGACAGCATGCAGATATATACCTCAGAGGCATTCTCATTTAGTAGTGTAAAAAACCAACTATTCTATGAAGTCAGTATGCCGGAGCTGCATTTTATGAATTCAGCATTTGATATGACCAGAATTACATAATAAATAATATTAGATATTTTATTGTTTTATCTACTAAATAAAAAAAAAACAGAATTTGTGTCGGTTTATAAGCAGCGAAGTCTTAAAATAAGCTTTTTTTTGTGAATTCTACGCAAGCTATATACTGATAATGTGTTCTTTTAGATGAGTAAACAGATATTTTACTATTAAAGTTTAGGTGAGTATTTGCATAGAAGTTTAATTTTAATCCTTCTATAGCGACCCCGCTTCAATGGTTGAGATCTCATAAAAAAAGAACTCGTACAGGTCTGAAACTAGTCAGACCATACCGATTACACATGTGTCAATGATGAATATTAAAAAAAACTGAAAATAGATAATAGATAAGCATAATTAGTCTCCGTGTGAAAATAAATAGAAAGGAAAAGCAAACGCGATTATTTATGCGATGAGAAGTCACTTTCGACTTCCAATCATTCGAAAACTCACGAACGGCAAATTGAGATATCACGATTAGGAGATATTTCCTCAGATAACGAAAACAAAACGCGAAAAATGACTGGCTATTTTTTTACTTGTATTGCGATAACTTGTAGGCACTAAATAATGATTCTGCCGCAAACAGTTGGACTGTTATACTGATAAAGGTGACAAAAGAAAAGATACAGGAGGGTAAAGATTTAAACACAAGATCAAAAGATAGTCAAGACAGATTTTGAAGGAAATCTTTGCAAGCAATAAGAAGCTACCGTTCCTTTGGAAAATGTAGTGCAGTAGACAAAGAATAGAGAAAGAAAAATACCTTTTCCTCCAGTATCAGTTGCATACCACCACAAAAAAACATAAAGAGTTGTAAACGATGTATATAAATGGCAATCAGTGTAAATTAAGAGCCAGATGGTCGGTTTGGTTGACCATAGTTTTGGTCACTTATGTCATCAAGCAGATTTTAATAGTGGCTATCAAATCGCCAAAGAAACATGATCTAAACAGCAGGGTACATAACATATATCACAGAAAATATGTGGCCTATTTTTATTAATACTCTTCATCATCATCAATCCTTTTACCATTCCACAGTTTTAACGGGTCTCCTCTCACAAAGAAAAATGTTAAAGCCATATTTTGGCTCAGTAGGTACCTCCTATTAGCATACAGACTTGCCACTTTCATCACACAATCAACACAGAAATCGGCATTGCTCGCGCATTGCTTAAGCCAGAACATAGACTTGCCCAACTTCGTATTATTGTAATGGCATTTCATTACTTGATTTGATTTTCGTTCGTTATACGCATAGATTTGTGTCAGAACAGCACAAGGTCGCTGAGACAAGTAGCGTGCCTTCACTACGGCAGCGCTGCTCAAATGTTCATCGGGTCACTGTAATTGGACTATTAGACGTGTTTGGCGCAAATGCATAAACGAAAGTTAATTATTGCAGATTTCGTCTGTACTTACTATTTGTATTTATTTATGTAGTCACGTCAAGGTAATATTCAACGTCTGAAAAGTTATTATATCCATTATAGGTATAAGAGTAGTGAGTTCGAAGTACGACGACGTACATACGTCGACGATGTCGACGTACTCGAAGAGCTTCACACAGATTACAATATGTTTTTCAGCTAGCAACTAGTGCAAAAATTTGCATGGTTACAATAAGACATATAAGTTTCGACGTGTAACTAGACGTATACGTTTCGCAAGAGCACAGCGGCACTATATTTTATATCTAGAGCTTCTGATATTATACTAGTACTGAAAATAGACTACCTACATCTATGCAAGTAGTATGTAAATTGTTACATACACTTTGAGTGCCGCTGCCCTAGATCGAATAGCTCCTTACGAGATAGCGATTATATTTATAACTTAGGAGATCACTTGTTTATATGGTATGTGTGTCACAGATAATAATGAAACATTAGTACTTGTTCGCTTTTTACATACGTGTCTAATGCACTTGCTCTACATCAGGCGAGAGAACGATGTTTATCAGAGCGGTTATTTTGATTACAGTAGCAGTATGAATTGAAATTGGTGAGTCATGGAAGTGTACTACACTTCTACATTTACCCCTTCGGCAAATACAGGCATGATTCTTTTTAAGCATATTAACACTAAACTTGAAAAGTGCAAACTAATAGTTATTGGGACTCGACTACATCTTGAAGGTAATAGTTAAACTTAAGTTGGACTACTAATGATGTTAACTAGTTTATACCAGTTATATCCAGTTCTATTTTTTCATTCTGCACAATTCTGTACAATAAATTGGTTTTGATTATTTTAACTATTAAATTACTCCCATTCTGTAAGGAACCCGGCGTGCCGTTGCAATGTTAATAAGAGTTTTATTCAATGTACAATTTGAGGTAAGCAAAATAAGTGTTGAGCCATTCATTCTTAGCGCTACAAAGTAATGCACCTGAGGCTGAACTTAAACTGTGCACTGCAGATTGAACCACTGATATGTCTTCATAAGCTTCGTTGCCCATTTATATTTAAAGCGGGCTTGCCTATTTGTTAGTCATATAATATATTATAACGTAACATCACGGCTGTAATCTCCGAAGGGGTAGGCAGAGGAGTGTAGTACACTCCCACGTTTCACCAGTTACGTTTAAGTCCCATGGAA
>DWME01000529.1:0-32392 GCA_018244795.1 Parelbella ahira ahira
GGTGCGCGCCATGGATTTGAACCCAGGACCCCCGGAATGAGAGGCTGAATTCTTAACCACTAGGCTACCACTGCTTTTTATATTATTTATGCTCAATATTATTTTCGGTTCCCGTTACCCGGATTGAGTGTTTAATGCAATAATTAAATCAGAATAAATCACAAATTTATTTCAATGGTCATTTTTAATAATCGATTTATATCAATGGTCATGTTTATAATCAATTTATTTTATACCGGTGTATTCAATTTGACTGCCTCGTTGGTTGAGTGATT
This sequence comes from Parelbella ahira ahira, assembly GCA_018244795.1. NCBI lineage: Eukaryota > Metazoa > Arthropoda > Insecta > Lepidoptera > Hesperiidae > Parelbella > Parelbella ahira. The sequence goes on from DWME01000529.1 coordinate 276, forward strand.
GGAAGTTCGACTGCTAATCGTGAGATCCTAGGTTCAACTCTTAGTTTGGGTATTATGAGGTTTTCTAACTTAGAATTTCTAGTAGTAGCTGGGAGTGTGGATTAGTACCGTATATGGCAATATTCTCACCTCCTAATACATGGTGAGACGTAGAATTTAGCAGACGAATCGTGACAATAATTATTCATAGAAGTTATCCAACCTGGTGATTCTTTGGTAGACGCGGAACATGCATTGGTTGCAACGGAATAAAAACTCACTGGTTGCATTAAACAAAAGAGAAATACGAAAAAATATTAGCTACCTAACATAAAATAAACTGGAAATGGAACTCAGCAAAACATTCGGTGAACTTAAAACGACTTGCCAACTTGTAACGCGGCAACCGTTAGAAACAAAAGATTTACTGCTACTGTTTAGAATTTTAAGTTATCAAGTCGAATTTCTACAAGTTTCACTTGGGTCACGTCTTTCGAGTGTCGTTATATAAACTCCACAATCGAATCCAACTATCGCTCCAATTTTCATCCACCAATAGTCAATACTTTCATCTACTTTTATTTCATCCATCCATTCATTCAATAGTCCATCATTTCTTTTTTCCAGTTAGATATTATTTACTTCTATGGGTTCTGCGTTGTAATGTGCAATATTTTCTTTGCTTTGAATATTTTACATTTTATTTCTAGACATAAAAAAATCTATACTTCATTTCACAAATATCTTTCCAAGGCAGAAATCAGATTCACAACCACGCATTGAACAGTCAGTATTACTGCCACCAATAGACCACCGGGTCAGTACCAATAGTTCAGAACCAACAGACCAACGAACGGATCAGTACATTTTCAGACAAGTCGTTTTTGAAAGATCTAAGATGCACAGAGAACAGAACTTCTTCTATTGTGGACTGAACCTTCTGTTCCCAAATTTCAACTTCATATTGTTGAAATATTTACAATGTTCCATCCAAACTTGTGTTTGGAAGCGTTCAGAAATTTAAATTTGTTGAGATAGTTCCGATTCAGTACTTTGAAGTTAGCCTTTTGACTAGGATTTAGTTTGACAATAGTGAAAATGAAAATTATGCTCGATTCTTAACAGACTTGAGCTTGTTATGAGAGTTAGACCAACGCAAAGAAGATTTTTTCTTTGTACATCGCCTTTTCTTTGTTCCTTTGTACTACTTTATGTAATTCATTGTACATTATTTTCACTTGTAAGATGATAAGAGCAAGATTGTTTTGTAGATTTGTTACATTTAGGCGCTCAGTGTTCTGACGCGTTGACATGTAATTGTCCAATCTTTTTATTCAAATCATATAATATTTTGTATGAATTGGCGACAATATATGAGCGATGGAGGACATATTAAACAATGGATATCAAATCGAATCGAATCGAAAACAGATAGATTTTTAGCATGAAGCGAATTTTTTGTCACCTTTTTCATTACATCTGGAGCGATTTGAAAGTGAAGACTCGACTTTGGTCTTTTTGAGGCTATGAGAAGAAATGTTAATTTTTATAACCTCCTGTGCTGGCTACGACTAAATTGTGAGATTTCACAGGCTTCAAAAACGTTATGGGTAACTTTAAGGTATTTGGATTGTCTCACGATGTTTTTCTTTGCTTTAGGTTTTTTAAGCAACGATGTCAGAAGATGTCAACATTTAAACCCTAATACTGTGGAATGAGAGCTCGCAATATCAAGCGTAACTATAGCACTGTTTATCCAAAAAATCCGCCTTTAAAATTGTACACCAAAAGTTAACGTAAAAAATGTGTTTTGAAAATGTTCTGTTGAAATAGTTAGTGAAAGTTTGATGAACATCAATTGAAGCACGTCAGCGACTTAATTTGCATAATCAAACAAAACCTCGATATATTTCAAAGCCAGGAACTGCTTACCGTACAAGCTGCCTTCTGGGAAATTCCGTAAAGCGTTTAGCATTTACACCGTTCCATATTTGAACAGTTTGTTTACATGTTACGGTAAATTAGCTTTTTGTTTTTGTTATCATTTTATTCATTTTAAAACATATTGTTTGCCCTGACTCAATAATATGAAACAATGGAACACATTATATTTAGGATTGCTCATACAGCTCTGTGAAATTAGTTTGGAATATATTTTATTTCAATGACTGGTTCATGTCATTCATGGTTTGACTGCCTCGTTGGTCGAGCGGTTGCAAGCGCGACTGCCGATCGGACCGTCCTGGTTTCAAATCTCTTTTCGGGTACTATTGGATTTTTCTAATTTAGAACTGCTAGTAGTGACTTAGAGACTGGAATTGTGTATGGCAATAGGCTCACCACCTATTCCATGGGCCTTAAACGTAATTGATGAAACGCGTACACATCTCTGCCTACTTCTTCGGGGACTATAGACGTGTTGTTACGTTTTTTTTAGTAATATTAAATTTTTTTTTAAATGTGTAACTAAGAACGATTTGTGTTGTTTCTAGATCTCGATAAAATACCGTTACAGCCTATCTAATTAAAACACATATATATGCACATACATATGTACAATACTGCCTAATGAATGTTATGCATACTTTATTTGTTGAAGTAACTTGTATTTACTTCGCTGGCGTGAGTCTAAAGTAAATAAATGAGTGCGGTGGGCCTCTACAAAAGATCAAGTTAGAGTCGGTCCTCGTACATAAACAAACATACAAAGGCTTTAGTGCTAAAACGAAGTAGAAAATGGACGGTGTTTAGGCTCCACTGATTTATTCAAACCACTGGAAAATCTACGACAAATTCGTAGCAAAAGACCCTTTTCTTGATTTAAAACGGATTTATTATATTCACGTTTATTGGAACACGTCAGGTTTGTAAGGATAGAGACATTTGGAGCTCGTTGCTCAATGGTTTCTTTGTAAGGAACCTGGAGTAACGATATAATAATGAGGTCTTTCATGGGGTAATGTTACAGAGCTGACATTCTTCTTCTACATGCACACTTTCTACATACACCTAGTCGGACTCCGGTATGTGAGTCTATCGTCAGTCAATGATCAAATTGTTTAATTAGGACAGGTTTATCAGTATCTCCCTCGATACCTACATACATCACCATCAATGTTATCTCTCATGTAGATTATTAAATAATTATATGAATTCTAAAAGATATGAAAAATCAGTGCCTTGACAAGCATAGCGTAGGACGCCCTCCAGCTAGGTGGAGTGACGATATACGCAAAGTGGCTCGCAGCGGTTAGATGCGATCAGCTGAAAATCAAGCTCAGTGGCGTGCTATTGGAGAGGTCTATGTCCAGCAGTGGACGGAAGTAGGTTGATAAAGAACAAGTGAAAGAAAAAATTAAAAATCAGAAGCCACCTAAGATTTGCTACTTTTATAACATCAGCGTAACATGGATGAAAACAGCGATAAATATGGAAAAAGCACGTCAAGTTTGCAAGCATAGAGATCTTGAAGGTATGTATGCATAACAAAAATATGCACTGAAAAGTGTTTGAGGAATCTAAAAATAGATTCGAATAACAAACATGAGATATGGAACGTCAGAGTGCATAAACGAATAAACATATCTCCGCTAACGAGAACGAATGATCTTTCGCAGTTCAACTTTAGTGCGCTTAAAACTTTAAGCAGGCGGTCGGGTGTAAGCCACACAATTATCAAATATCATGATTCGGATCAGCGTAGCTCAACGGACAACTAACAGCATAGCTCAGAACTCTGTCCCGTGAACTTCCCGCCATATTTCATTTGAATGCAGTTTTATTTGGAGCTGAGAACATCTCGCCCGCACTAAAATTAATCAAAAGGCGGCGAGGACTTGACATTGTTAGTAGTGTTCTTTGAATTGTTTTCGGTGTAAGAGCAGAGCGGAGAGATTCAGTATTTTGATGTTATTGCTTGGCATTGCTTTTAGATTTAGCAACGTGGAATTTCTGTCTCTATTTTCTATTTTGCACATCTAGTGATATCTAGTGCAAGATTAGAAATGTCACTGTATTATATGCATTTAAAAATGTGTTATTTTCAGTAAAATGTCTTTGGTAATTTTCGAGTTGACATAGATAAATATCGGTAAATCTATGTAGAATTGCTATAGTTCTGAGGACTTCTGCAGTGAATAATATCTGTAACATCAATAAATTCAAATTTGGTACATGCTGGCGTGCAGCCAGCGAAATACGAAGCGAATGTTTCTCTTATTATGTTGAAAGTGAGATCAATTCCGATTTCGTAAGACGTTGTTGTTTCGTTGTTAAATACACAGAACATGACGTGTCGTTTATAAGAGTTTAAATAAATAAAAAAAAAACCTCTTTATTGTTTTATGTGTAAGACACTGTTAAATAAATCAAATAAAATTAAAATTAAAAAAATTAACTTATTAAGTTTTCTTTTTGTAACATTTAAGATCGTACGGACGACGCGGATAAACATATTTTATCAAATTTAAAAATACAATTACTGAACGAAGATATTTACAAAATGGCCGCTGTCGCTTGTAGCTCAGGCGTTTTGAAAAACTTTGGCCGTTTAAAACTACGTTGTAACCATTGTTGATTTGATTTACGCCTTCCTATAAACTGAACACTTATCCAAAGCTTCAGTAGATAAGTAGAGGATTGTTACACCGTTTGAGATTTCTTAGTTCAGTGGGTATCTTGAAAATTGGTGGATATCAAACTTACTTTCTTCGTTGACGGTATTATCCTTCTTTTCAGGAGAATAATTTACTGCTACAATTTCATTAATTAGTATTCTTATTTTCTTTTCAATCTTATACTGACTAGAATCTTTCTTTCCTTTGTATGTGAGGAAACAGTGGAATATTAAATTGATAGTCACAATATTTTACGCTTTATATTTTTCTTGTCCACCTGCATACTTACAATATGTTTGTTCTCCCTTCAACAACACTTTTCTCACACAAAGTCGGTTGACTCGAAAAGATCTCTTGTAAATACATAATATAAACCTTTAATTGTATATAATTCTACGATGTAAAAGAAATATTATTAGAATAAAATAAAAATGTTAACAATAAATTTCAATCACATACTTCACGGGCAATTCTATGATGTAAAATATGTAACTGGATACTACTAGAATGAAATAAAAATGTTACCAATACATTTCACTTCCATACCTACTTCACGGGCAATTCTACGATGTAAAATAACTACTATACGAATACAATAAGAATGTTACTAATACATTTATACTTCACAGGCTTAGGTAAAAACTATTGTAACGGAAGTCAGCATTGCTGTTAACATTATTCTGTGTTCTTTGAGCGTCGGTGGCAGGCTGCCAGGTCTACTTAGGGCAGCTACAACTGTTCGTTTGAGCGTTCGGTATTTCCTTTAAATTGCTCTACTCTGCCAAAGGGTTTCGCAAATTGGACAATCCCATAGGACACCTCTGAGATCAGGAAACGGTTCCCACTTTGGGACCCGATAGGTTATTATAGAGGTACCTATATACATGTATTTATACCTTAGGTTGCGGTTTAAGGGTTCTTCCCGTTACAATTCCTAAAGCTAATATATTTATCGTCTGCGGGTGTAAATGAAGGAAATAGTGACAGAGGGAACGAAGTTGTGTTAATGTTTTTTGTAAAAAAATAAACTATTTTATTAAAATTAGGGATTATGAAGAGTAATATATTTCCATATTATAATGTGGTTGACGTTTTATATACTCGTATTACTTGCATTAAGCATCTATGCATTTTTAAATTTGATTATAAAATTCCTAAAGGCTATATAATCAACATTATATCGTCTTATAGAAGTCCATAGAATATTCGCCTTTGCTAATGCTATACTTTGAACCTTGATTCAATTATTTTTGTAGTTATCGTTGAAATATATTTCAAGGAACCAATTACTATACATTTAAATTGTATACAAAACCGTACATAAATATATAAAATAGAATTGCTATATCGTGACACCCAAGCGAAAAAATAATGACATTAAACCTCAATAAGTAAACGTATGGAGGGAGGCCTATGTACAGCAGTGGACTGAGATAGGCTGATGATGACGATGAAGTAAACATAAATTTTTTTATTGAATATTGTTCCACTCTTTGTCGCGGGTCTTCTCTCAGAACGAGAAAGATTAAGGTCTGCCACGTCACCCCAGCGCATATTTCCAGAAATCACAAGTTTTAATGAACGCTAATTAACATTCTACCTCTTCGGGGTTCACAGGCGTGATATTATATTTTTTATATTAAGATCAATTTTTGAAACATATATTCTTTGCTTTCAAATCATATTTTATGTATAAAAATACAATACGTCAGCAACGAATAAATAATTTTATCAACGTAAATAAAACATGTGACTTCATAAAGATGAAGATATTTGACGCTCAGTGCTTTTTGCTTACCTCGTTAGGAGCGAGCATAATAATATAGAAATAGAGTAACATGTTTATTAATTATCCTTCATTTGCCTTGCTAGTCGAGTGGTTGCAAGCGCGACTGCTGATCGAGAGGTCCTGAGTTAAATCCACGGCCGTGTAGTTTCACCCCCTATTTCGTGGTGGGACGTAAAAGTAACCGGTGAAACGTAGGAGTGTAGTAGTGTATTGTAATATTCTGGCTTACCCTCTCGGGAGATACAGGCGTTATATTACGTTATCTTTATAAATCAATCAAAGTCCTTAAAAATAAGAGGTAATAGTGTCTCTGTGTATTATATTGCATCAATGTTTTTTTGCTCAAGTAACTTTCAAAGTGATAAATTCCTTATGTATCCGCTCAAGAGACATCCTTGTCCAATCCGGACATGTTCCGTCTCATTTAAATTTGCCGACCAACTCCCGGATGTAGAGTTCGAAATGAACGCAATTTAGAACTCGTCCGAAGCCGTTGAGTTAATTTACGATTCTTACTAATTTCTCTTTGTTCTTTCCGACTGTATTCTCTTCGTGGCTTTTACGAATGTTTTTGAGCAGTTGTAACTTGCGGTGCTTCAGTGCGGTCGATACAGCCTTCCTTTATCATTAAGAAAGGATATAAATGAAAACTCTCGAATTAATATGTTCTACGTTCTTAATACGAAAGAATTAACATTCGAAATCATAATTCGAAATTCGAATGACCATTATCAATCGGCTAGATCATGTTTGTGATTCGCTCCGATAACTAATCGTTTTGCCGTTCAAACAAAGCCATCAAAATTATCGTTGATTTGTCGCCGCTTCTGCGTTCCGATTTCAAATTTTGATTTAACGCTCGCACCGAGTTCCGGTTGCCGATTTGAAATTCAATTTTCATCGGTTACTCCCGAATTTCTGGCTGATTATCAAAATTTAATAAAAACGCGAACGCAAAAAAAATCAAAAACTCAGTAAGTTGGACGATTGGTGGTTTGAGAAACGAGGCATATTTATTCAAATTGCTTCAAGTTCGATATTGAATATTACATTGGCTTTCAATTTACTGGAATATATTTCGTACTAAACGTTTTTTGGAAAATTTATGTTTCTCACCGTATACACGTTGTTTGTTTGCATTTGATTCAGATTTTATAATAAATAAATCACTGTCTTGCTATGTTTGACAAATAAATTCCGACGTGTTCAGTCTAATAGACTAGCAAACGCAAATTCTTGTTCCCAGTTACTACAAATTCCGAATACCAGACTGTTGTATGTTTGTCGTCAGATGTTAGTGAGGCAAATGTAAGTGAAAAAATAGTTGTAGAATAGTATCCAGCGTAGCGTAACTTGGCTTATCGTTTGTGATATTCCAGTACCCACAATCGCTACAGCAGTACGAACACGAGCGAAGCACAAATGCTCTGGCTGAACTGAAACAGCTTAATTTAAGAGTAAACAGCGCCACACTGCATCCAATTTGCGCATTTCTCCCGCTAAGCCTTCGCGTTTCACGGACGTCAACCATTTGTTCGGGAATCCTATGGAAGTAACGTTGTTGTTACATTCGCTATAAGCTATGCAGAATGTGTGACAAAATTGTGCTCCTAAAATGAGTTGAGTTAGAGCGCACAATATGCACGAAATATGCAATATCTGTACGTGTATATTGTGAATAATACGTATTGCGATATAGGAATTTCGCAATGAATATTGATCGACCCATTGGTACAGTAGTTAGTGAACATGATTGTACAGTCGTGGCTCGCGGTCGTAGAGATTGTGGGTTCAATTTCGATCCACGACAATTATTCGTTTTATGAACGCAAGCTTACCAACCTGTAATTCGACAGCGTGTTAGGTTATATCCCTTACCCATTCTGAAAAGAGTTCCGTGTCTAACTGCGGAATGATGAAAGGATTGATGATGTCAGTCCTACGTTAGTGATATTTACATATATTGTAACCCAAAAGTTAAATGAAATGTGTGTATAATACTGATGGCAACAGACTATCAAAATATTGTCTTACTCGTATAACCTTAATTAACAAAATTAAATTCTAAATCCTCAAAAACTACATATGGTTATCAGCGTTTCACATATCGAACATTCACAGCTGTTTTTATAAAATCAGAGAAGACATACATTTGGCTATTGAAAGACCAAAAGTATAGTAATAGACATCTCATCCATTTGGCATCTGACCAAGTCACAAAGCGTCGTCAAAGAGCTCGTGTCCGCCAAAAGGCACCGTTCACGCCAATAGTACCAGTTACACTGTCATTCGAATAAGTAGTCGGTGTTTTTTTTTAGCTTTTTGGATCACAATTTAAAGAACGATTGTTGGTACAAAGGGCTCTTTGTACAGATGTGTGTTGAGTATTATCAATAAATCATGCATATTTTTAGATCTAGAACAAATGATTATTATTATCAGTCTATCTATGCCCACTATTAGACATAAGCCTCTTCCAATTTCGCTCTGCCCTCGACTATCTGCATTCAGCTTCTACCTGAGCTTTTTGCACACATTTGTCATGCCCCATTTTGGCCTTTTGTATACCTAATTAAGTGTATTTTAATTATATTGCGAATTACACAAGTACATGACGTATCAGCGTAGTACAATTAAAAAATCACACAATCATTCAAATTACTCAACTGCGACGAAGAAGGGCAGTTGTATTTTGAACACCTTGTATGTTTTCACGATCCGGAACTTATCAGACCAGGGTTACGGTCCGATAAATTCCGGGTCCGGAATAAATCATGAAGGCCCAAGACAATTTTATTCGGCCCTATTGTAGGAAAAACTGCTTGTTTTAAGTGAATTGCCGACCCTTAGGGTATAATTGTACTGTTCTCGCCCTGCCCTTGGATAGCAGATTTATTGTCTTCAAGTTATCTCCTAATCGTTAGTGTAACCTATGCTCTGTCGATGTAACTCGAGCTACTGTAGTGAAGATATGAAGGTTTTACGAATATAACCTGATCTATTGTAGGATGGATATGAAAACGGTGGCTGGTATTAACGTTCTTTAGGCAGGGAAATAATAGGTTTTATATAGTGACGATGTTGCCAAATGTCGCGTGTCATGCTTAAACTCTGGATACGTATCTCTATCTGCAACAGGGGGAGATATGGAGCATATTAATTTAATATATTGTTGAAGTGTGTATTAATGCATATATGGACTATACGCAATTTTATATGTATTTTTGAATATTTTTAACATGGGCTTTAATTTTGATGCACTTTAATAAGTAGGTAATAGTTAATTATGAAGGAAGACTGTCTCTTAATATAATCTGTGCAATACTACGGTGAACCATTACAGAATAGATAATGCTTAACTCTGTTGAACATTGTAAATCAATATCGATTTATCAGCAATATCGACTCTATGTCGAATAGAATAAACAATAGAATTCCATAGATTTTCATATACAGAAATGTGTCATTCGCATCTGCAACTTAGTTCGTAAACCAAATTTATTTTAACCGTAAAGCCAAAATGGCGCGCTGCGGTGCGCGGAACTATTTTAAACCTATGCAAGAGGAAACTTATGGTTGCTGTGAATTAGACGGAAATTAAAATGAATCGAACAGAACAGCTCGGAACTATTGTAATTACTTCTGCGTGAGTAACTCTATACGTTCTGCGTGATTCACCGCGTCGCAGTTTCAAATGGCCTTTTAAAAGTTTTCCAACACAACGAAATTGGCTCGATCCGGTTTCAACCGGATATGTGGTAGCTGCGGTGATGGCGCTCAGTTTGAATTTCGTCTTCTTATTGTTTTTAGTTGTGTGTTGGTATAACCTTGATTTAGTGTGTTTATTTTGAATGTAATCACTTTGAATGTCACAATCCTGACTAAAGTCATCACGACTTTAAAGCATGTTTTACACTTGATATAATAAGTAGTAACTAATTATATTGTAACTTATTAAGCCAGTGTACAGAAGTGATACTCTAGAAAAAAGATGGTGGAGTAAGGCCTCTTATACTTTAAGGTTAAATTGAATGTCTTTATCTAATCTTTTATCTTTCTCATTTGGGTACGGGTTTTACACAGAATAACAAGGCTTGAAATCGTAGTCTCCTAAGCTAGGTAGCAATTGGTGGGCAGGCTTTACATGTTTTAGAGAGCATTGCGGAGAAATGACGATATGTCTTAGCGATATGTTCCTTCAGTCTCATAACAAGTGACATTTGTTAACGCATATATTTTTTTATAATTAATTGGAGGTGCTAGAAATCTAACCTCTAATACCTGTAAAGAACCGCTGTACTCTTTATCGTTTAATCACTGTTTTTAGGATTTCTGATGACGAATGCAATGATAAAATCAATAACCAATGTGTGTACGTATATGTATATTCATTATATATGTATATGTACATTATCAATATTATTCATCGACTACAATACTCTATTAACAATTACGAGATAATTAATTTACCTGTTCACCCGTAGAGTTTATCGGGGCGTGAATTTATTCACTTACAATTAACAAGGGGAAAGTCTTTGTCAGTTATTCATGGATGAATACACTTTGGTTTATAGACGCATATATTGTTTGTTGAATGTTTTGCCTATGGTACATGTTTCTTTTTGGCCGAATGCACAAGTTGGAGTAAGAATACAATTTTATGTTATACAGTAGGTAAAAGAGAATATGTTGCCAGAAAAGTTGTCTAATAAATTTTTATCTGGTGTTAGCGTCATATGTTTTCCTTTTAAAAAGAGAAGGAGGCGACTAAACAATGCTATGTAAATTGCATCATTGCAAGCAATACCGTTATTTGAAAAAGGTAACATTGAATATCATCAGTAATGGATATTACAGGATCTCCGAAATATAGAGACTTACCCTTAGGCAGACGCTAAAGATCTTCATCCGCTACAATCCTAACATCAGCTGCTGTCCTTATGTCTATTCATGTTTCATCAAAGTCCTCAAACACGCTTGTTTTTTAAACATAATCTAAATATTGTTTTTTTTTCATATACATAATATGTATACCTACAAATTATATGTGTAAATGTATGTCTTTTTATTATGTAGCATGTTCTGTATTCAATAAAAAGATATAATACAACGTGGTATGAGTAACAATTTCCCCAATATGTTTCATAATGTTTTCAGTCTGTATAATAAAAGACTGGCTCGCAGTCTGGATACGGGCTCGGTGTGTGGCAATAGGCTCACCCCCTATTCCATAGTGGGACGTAAACGTAATTGGTGAACGGTAGGAGTGTACTACTCCCCTCTGCTAACGCCTTCGGGGACTAAAAGCGTAATGTTACGTTGACGTTCTTATAATAAAATAATATTGTATGTATTTTTAACAAAAGTGTATCATATGTACTATAAGTTTATCATGTGTACCTCTTATTAAACCATTCCCCTTCAAAATAAACTCGTAACGCTATTTAATGTCCATACGCAGCCATTTCACTTCAATACAAACGATAAAACACCATTGTCATGTATGGGTGCATTTTATCTATTTTTTATAGTTTTTACGACACCCCGAGGGTCATAGCCGTTTGATACAATATATCACAGCGTCCGGTACGTGTCCCGCGCGATATGGACACATTGTGTTGTGTCGGATGTGTTCCAGACACGTCCGGGCTGCTTTTATAAGCGAAAGGCTCCAAGAAGCTTTCTTCTTCACTCTAGGTGCTTTTAACGGAACTTTAAAAACGAAGAACGGTGTGCTTTTTAAATTGTATATAATATTTAAAATATATCGAACAGTTAAGGAGGATTACAAGATCGATTCTTGGCTGGGAAATTTTAAAATGGAACTTAGGATACAACAGATCCTAGTGCATATTATATATTTATATGAAAAATATATACTTAAGTACAAATATATTACTCAGGGCTGTAGAAGCGTGGTGGAGATTGCTTTAGGTATCCTGAAGTTGTGGGAAAAATCTGTATCCAGAAATGAAACGATAAAGGGTTGCAACTAATTCGGTATCTCCCGCAAAATACACGCGACGAGAACACTTGAGATAATCAATACAAACATATTTTCTTCGAATACAATAATAAAATACAAAGAAAGTTTTTATTGGCTGGCAGGAAACCATTACGAAGGAACAGAACAGCATTGAGACCCACTTTTAGCGGGATCTTGTAAAAATTACAATAGTGACCGGTTGGCTGTGATTTATCGAGTTGTAAGGTGTTCCTAACGGAAGACGAATTTTCCACATCGATTGGGGACCATTATGACAAAGATGGGACGATCAAAGTCGACTAGTGGAGATATTCGCTTCAAAGATGTTTCGAGAAGGTCATAAAATAGGTCAATTGATCTGATATATTGATACTTTTTCGTCTCCTTCTGTTCTAATACCAAATTTGAAATTGTAATTGATAGTTTGAATGTCATATTGAAGAGAAGGGGCATGATTGCAGTAAGAAAAGCGTTCAATTACATTTTGCTGAATCATTAATTGGTATTTCAGTGGCCTCGTAGATACCAGTAGAGTACCTCTTAAAGCCCATAGATAAGTGCCAAATATTGTGTCAGGATTTAGTGGGAATTTCAGCGGAATAGGCGTGAAGAAGGAGAAAATCGTAAGGAAAATTGAATACCTGTAAACCTACAGAGTTCTGCATAACATTGTTCAAGGGTTATGGAGACTTATGAACTGCACCTTTGCAGCGTAATTCGCCTTAATCGTTCATATTCTTAGCGGAGAGCAGTATAGGAGTAATGACACAACAATTTTTATTTTTGACGATAGGCTTTCCTGATTTTCATTTGTAAATGTATATATGTGGATTTCTTGTCATTTTAAAGTTTAGAATGTGTGATAATTATTTGACAGTGATGTATTTCTGCTCTGACAGTCAGCAATACAATTGCATAACCGTTTATGTCAAAAACTACCGCGCAATATTGCACTAATGGCGCCAAGATAGGACATCAAATTTGTCTTCCTTCCTCCATTTATCACCATCACATCACTGGATGCACGTACAAGGAAAAACTAACCCTAACACGAATGGAAAAGGTATATTTTACATTGTGCACTTACATTGTAGAATTGGTAAGTACAGTGAACAACGCAATGAACTTTAATTCAACGTTTGATAGACGGTTTTCGTTTGGACAACTCTCTGTCCTAAATACATGATCTCCAACATGATTTGTTCGAATCTAAGCCCTACCTCTTTCCCGTTAAGTTTGTTTATAGTTCAACACGATTTCTATACAAAAAGTGGCCAATAAAGTGTGTGTGGTTTTCTATGCGTACAACAAAAAGCTTAATATATAAATCTTTTTTATGTAAGGTTTTGTACGAGAACTTAGTTCCGTTTTTAGTTCAGATGTCGGTTTTAAAAATTATATCTAGTTGTATCTATGGCCTGTCTCGAGTTTTCGAGTCGTGTTTAAAACAAGTCTCATCAAAATTGGATGAGCAATGTTATCTACAAATATTTTGGAATGACAAACAGCACTTGTGGAAATAAAATGTGTGTTATCATTGAACAGAAAAGTAAAGCTTACTAATGATTGTCAAAACCCTTTTTTATCAATATTAATAAGTAGCGTTGTTTTCGATTTAAATTAATTCAATTAAAATGAATTTTAAAATTGGGTATAAAAATCTACGGGCTTCAATGGCCAGTACCAGGTAGATAGCTGAGTTACTCACTGCTTTTAGTTCAGAAAAACAGATTGATCGCAAGCTTTGATACAGATTCAATCAATCCTAATAAAAATTTATTTATTGTACACAAAGGCGACTTGAAATGGAATAGAAAAACCGGGAAGTGAAACATCAAAAAGGAATAAAATGAAGGGACAATAACGTTGGGACGGTTGTAACTTGTAACCTGTAACCTTTACGTGTATCCTACAGCGACAGTCCGTAAACCTGTAACCTTTACGTGTATCCTTGTAAGCCTTCTCCTAAGCGCACCAGAAGGACTCGTTAGAACCGGAGGTGGAAGTCGACGTAAGGTGTGATGTCATGACGCCTTCACAACCTGTAGGTTTTTGGGATAGAGTAGACGAGCGGTTTTTGGATAATAATGATATACTATGCTATAAAAATAAATGACTATACCGTGAGTAGTATAGCAGAACTAATAAATTTGAATGGAGATTTGTGAATGTTGATAACAATGATAAGAAATAATTAGTCAATTTCGATAAAATAACACTAGGATATAAAGAAGAAAGCTCTTGGAGCGTTAGATTTATAACGTAATTAATATTAAAGCTAAAATTAATATTAAACCAACTCCTATCATGATAATACTTATAAGTGGTAATAAATTTGGTTTTAAAATAACTATAATTAAATGTTTCTCAGTAACATACAAAGTCTTTAACTATAAAAAGAATTATTTCTATTGGTATGTATTGGGCTTTGAAACGACTGTCACTATTAAATGGCGGTTTACGTGTAAAAATTTTGCTTTTAACTTCACAAATTTTATTCTTATGTACTTTCTAATATATAATGGTATTACTTGATGTAAATGATGTATGTGTGAAACGACACAGGCAGTAATTGAAAGTACTATATGTAAGTTATACTATGAAAAAATATCGAATACCTAACGAAAACAAGACGTTAGCTGTCAGTTTATTTTAATTTAATCTGTAATATTTCATTTTTAGTACGGATTAGTTTTACGTAGATACTGAGCGTGTTTAATCATGGACGATTAAGATGTTTAGATTGCAGAATAGAAACAAAAATTGTACTGAAATATATTTATAATGTATTTTCTATTTTTCCTACGTCGGTTACAGATGCAGACGGGCAACTATACACTGATGACAACTGCCTGCTCGTTTGTATCAGTCGTCATATAAAAATTCGCTCGTCTACATCACCCAAACGGAAGCCATCACACGATGCATTCCTCGGATATCGTCCGGGAAATTGTTCCCTTTTTGTCTCGTTAAAGCTTATATTTCTTCAGCTACAGCTTCGGGGCATACAAAAATGAACTATTACGTAACTTTGCAGTTGACAAGTATAAATATAAAGATGAAAAGGTTCTAGAAGCTTAATAATACTTTTTCTACCGAATTGTAAATAAAATAACACACATCAATTAAACCATTTTCATAAACTACATACTGCTATAGATCTGCTAGGCGACATTTGTTATAGAAATACGTCTTCTTTCTTTCTGCTGTTATATATTTAAATATTATGTGTCTATATAAATTATACGAGTACGTAAGTAAATTAAGAAGAACGAATGAACCAACGAACGACTTAACGAACGAATTAATGAACGAACAAATTAATGAATGTGCGACCAAATAAATGTTGGAACTAAACAGAGCGTGATACATAAAAACTTCAAGATAATCTATAATAACAATATAAAGATAGGGTACCGATATCCAGAGTCCGCAGACAAGCGGTGGTGAGAGTAGAGAGTGAGACAGTAGAGAGTGAGACAGTAGAGTGGTTAGAGTAAGAGTATCAACGGCCAGTACTTGGCGCCGAGTTAATCTTTGCGACAACAGCCACTTCGCAGCCTTCGCGATGCTGAGTCGATGACGTATAGAGTAATAAAGACACAGAGACTACCTATATTTAATTTTAAAATTATACCTACGTAGTTTAATACCGGCATGGAGTTTGAATTTGGTCAATACATCCAAAAAATGAACACTTTCTTCAAAACGGGCCATTTGAGCGTTTTTTTTAGATTAACTCATTTATGTCCTTTTTCTGTGTCTATAATTTAGTTCTAATTAACAGGTCATTTATTCTTATTGGTTATTTAAACGTAACATCACGCCTGTATTTCCCTGAAAGGGTGAGAAGGAATGTAGGACACTTCCACGATACACCAGTTGTGTTATATTATGTACGTCTTACCGGAATAGGGACTAAGCATATTGCCGTACTTTGGACACATATATCTAACAAAAATGTTTGCGTGTACTCTCTGTTCATATCGTGCTCTGTGAAAGAAATGAGTAGCGATTCTGTAACAGAATTGCGTATAGGCCGCCTCGTCGACGATTCAATCCACTAAAAGCTCCCCCAAGCTTTACAACAGTTGTACTCGTAAAGAATTTACTGGCTCACCTGTCGCTTACTACTCATCGGTAGATCAGTCTATATCGAGTAGGATTTTTGATTATTAACTACCAACGTGCAATTTGACTCTTCTTGGGTTAATCAAGGCGTGTGAAGTTTTTCAAAAGTGATTTGGCCATCGTGGAAGAATATGGCCTGAACCCTAGTCATTTGAAAGGAGACTGGTTTGTAACAGTAAAACGATAAATGGGTTGACGATGATGATGATGAGTGATTCAGAAATAACCATAAAATAATTAAATTATGTGCTGTAAAATTAGTACCGAACAGACCCGGACTTCTTCACGAGCTCTTACAGACCAAAGTTGCTTCGGAGGGCTTGGCACATTTGAATAAAACATATATGAGTTAAGCAGGTGTATAATTTAATCGTGTATGTAGATATAGAACATTATATAATAATCATAATATTTATCGATTTATAGATGACACTTTTAGCAATTTACATATATTATGTTGTCCAAAGATATTATTATTATTAATCATAGATGCAGTTGAACAGATAATTAATATAATTAAAAATCAATGTAAATTTTATATAATACAATAAGAAAATAAAAAAAAACAGAAATTAAACACTATAGCAATAAAGCGCTTTAACGCACTTAAAGCGCTCTAAATAACTTCTTATAGCAATATTAGTATTACGATATTAAACGCACACAAAGTAATGGAATAATATGATTACACGCACGGCGCTTATCGTGAAGAAATCAAATCGGACGCTTATTAAAAAACTCCCGCCTGTTTGCCCCAGCATCATCCATCAACAGAAGGCAATGATTAATTACGTATACACATTATCGACAAGCAAGAGAGTGCTATTCAAAACTCCATTAAAGTGTGCCGAAAAGAAAATTTCCTTGTACATCGTCGTTGTTATAATATCTATCGGCTAATGGCGGTTCGAGATCAGCTCGGTCGGTGCATAATGGATTTTATTATCTTCCGTGGCGTGATTTGCCATGGCTTTTTCTGTGAATAGTTCATATATTATCTAATGTCTTCATCGTTACAGACCCACCATGTTTCTTTTTTCTATATCTAGCCTAGCAAATAGGCAGACGGGCCACCTGCTGGTAAGTAGTCACCGTTGGCTATGGACATTTGCAACATTCGGGAAGTGGGGGAGTGGCCAATGCTTTGCCAGCTTAGAAGGAGAGCTCTCTTTGCACTTTTGAAGAAACTCATGTCATAACGTTTCTACCATATTCAGTGCTTTCTTTATACAAAATATTATATACGTACATGATAAACGTTTACAAATTCATACAATAGGCTGTTAGTTGCAATCCTTTTTTAATTTGCTGGTTAATTCTCTCTTTCTTGACTGCGAGGCGTTTTTAACATATTCTATGGCGTTTCGCCATTGCGAATTGGCATAGATATGGAATAGTTACTGACGCATGTTACAGACGTATTTTTAAATAAAGCTTTCAACAAGTTTAAGTGATTGTTACCTTACGATAAAAATGGAGAATGATTGTTTAATGCCAAAGCACCATATGAAAGTTTGCCACTAATCGTCATCTATCTTTGAACAGGTTACACCTGGATATAACTACTGAGATTGTATTAAATGTACCATCGGGCAATACCCTGGCATTCCCATAATTCAGACTTAAAATAATGTAATTTACGTTACTATACCTCACACATCCGAGTTTAAGGAGAACTATTGCGAAGAATCCTTGGCAGTTGTGGTTTACAATGATGGATGTATTTGATTATTATACCATAACGCCAGGTCCTTTATGAAGTAAGCAGAAAGCACATGGTGCCAAAAATCGCTATCCTTACAAACCTAACGCATTTCTTTCACATTCATCTGTTCATAAAGGAACAGATAATAAATAAATAATTGAACACCACGAAGAGAACAATCACAGTATGTAACTTGTTGATAGATCTCACAGATAACCCCACATCTTCATGTTTCGAAGTTTCCAAGTACTCTTGAGCCCTTAAGGAGACAACATTGTTCAAGTGAGGATTGTTTGCTCAATTCCTTTTCAAATACGGAACTGTTGTTTATTTGCTACAGAAAATATCAACTTGTGTATACACTACGATTTCATTAAAATTTAATGTAATTTCGTTTTTATATTTATACGGGCAGAGATGTCTATGTAGCTGTTTTATTGTTATATATAAATATTTAACTCTAAAATACTGGCCATAAAAACATTTTAACGTCAATTCGTTATTGTAACATTTCATTTTAGTATTCCAAATTCAAATTTGAAAGAAAAATATTACGCAAAGGCGTTGAAAATAAAGATTCATTAAATCGATAAATGTTATATTTACTTTAACGCTCAAATAATTTGAAAGGCAATTTTAAACTTTTTATGAATTTTTGGTTCCAATGCCTACTGCAGACTTATGTTACATTATCGAATGCCAATATTTTACCCTCGATGAGATGAATGGTGCTGACGTAATTGGTGTCAATCAAAGGTTTTAAAGAGTACTCAATCAGTGCTGAAAGATCCATTTGCCAGGATGCCACGGTGCCACGTTTATCAAGTGCATATTGGCAGAGTTTAAAATCTTCTTCAAAGTTCAAAGATTACATAGCATTAAATCTTGCTAGTAATGTGCTATGGTAATACGGAGACAATGATTAAACTGACTAAGTTAAGCTAAGATGACATGCCCAAAGTAATAAGGATGTACAAAACACTGATATGTCTGTCTGGTCGTATGACGTATTGATATATTAGGGCGAACAGACACAGAGAAGTCTTTTAAACAAATAACGGATCGTCCTGTTGATTAGTGGCCAATAAACTCCAGGTGCGCTGGATGATACACTAAATCATTCCATAATCAATCAACATCAGTTTAAAATTTAATAATCCCGAATATCCTGAAATTTGAACTTCATCTTCCCGTAAATTCCCAACGCCACGTGCGCCATCCGTCTTCCTGACGTCCCATTTAGATGGGAACGCTTAATTCAAAGGCATAAGTGACACGTGGAATTGCTGTTTCATTTTGCTATTTGTTTCTTTCACTCCGCACTGTGTTTGTGCTGTATTGTAACCGAAATCGTCGACCCATTTGTTGTCTGGAAGTGATCGCTTTAACAGCTACAAGAACGTGGTTAACGCGCCTGTCACTTCTTGTTTGTTAGTGTGTTTTTATCTGTGTTATTGTACATTACAGAATAAAAGTGCATATAAAAGTGTACATTCAAGAATAAAAGTGTATCGTCAATAATAAAAGTGTAAACGCAAGATTAAAAATTAAATGTACATGTATTGAAATGAGTTTTATATTATTTTCAAAGAGTGAATTCAATTCAATTGTGTAAGAATAATGTTATTTAAAACTGCGCAATCTTAGTTACTCTGGTCAGAAATGTATAACAATTTCTCGTTGGTTGAGTGGTTGCATGCACGACTGCCAATCGGGAGGTCCTGGGTTCAAATCTCGTGTCGGGTACTATTGGATTTCTCTAAATCAGAATTTCTATTAGTGACTCGGAGTGTGGCCTGTGCCCGGTGTATGCCAATTAAATAGGCTCACCATCTAGTCCATGGGACCTAAACGTAACTGGCGAAACATGGGAGTGAACTACAACACTCCTCTGCCTAACCCTTTGGGGATTACAGGCGTGATGTTACGTAAATATTGATCAATAAATTATGGCTGCAATAAGTTGCTAGCAATTCTTCTTTATGAATAACAGGCAATCAATTTAAATACTGTACATGTATGAGTACGTACTTATTTGTTTTTACTGTTTACTACACAGTTGCGTTGTTCTACTGTTTAAAGTAAAATAACTGAGAAATTTACTGCTGTATCCCGGAAATCCCGGGTTTTATGCGCTAATAGTTGTACATTTGAACCGGCTCGCGAGCAGCAAGCAACATCAGTCTTCCTGACATCCCATTTAGACAATGAATTCCTGTATGAAAGCAGGTGTGGAACAGAGCGGCGGACGCTAACCGTACAGTAACCATATAGGTGATGTATTTATTATTTTACCATCACGCCAGGTCTTACACCAGTTAGTTAGAGAGCTTCAGGTATCAGATAGCTGTATACTTACAGACCTGAAGCGCTTCTTCCATATTCATCAATCTCTTCAAACACACGTACCAGTTTCGAGACTGCTGACTCCCCCATCAACCGTTACCTGACCTATTTGGTCAAGATAAGATCTTGCTCTCCCTGGGCAGCTGCGTCAATTAACATTCACATTGTATAACCATTTGATTTCCATTTAGCCGTGTATAAGTAATTAAATCAGATCACTGCTTGGGATAGCACATTTGTCTTCCTGACATTCCATTTACACGCTCGAAGCGGAAGTAGATTTAAGCAGGTTTGGACAGTGTAAGGCTGGGTTCACATTGGCGATACAGCTTGAAAATGATACTTATTAGCCAGTAACTAATAATAACATAGCATTAAGCGTATATTCCAGTGTATTATTCTCAGTTTTCACCAGTTATATTATACGGTCCACCATGGAATAGGTGGTGAGCCTATTGCTGTACACCGGGCTCCGGTCACTGAAATGTATAATTATATATTAAACTATGTTTCAATATTGTATTTAAATAATGTGAAAGTGTAAAAATTGTGTAAAAAATGTTTCAATGTTGTATTTAAATAATGTGAAAGTGAAAAAATTCGGTGGGAAAAATATTTTGCCCTATTTATATAATCTGGAATTATTCGTATTCGAGACAAGAGTGAGTAGGCATTTCGTAAGCTGGTGTGCCGCGTCTTAGGCTACGCGTCGCTTTCCATCAGGAGAGACTGTAACCAAAAGCGAGCTTATTGTTTCATTTAAAAAAAAGAAAGAAAAAAGGAACAAAGGCCAGCATTGCAGTAGTTGCGGTATTGCAATGTCATTTTGATGATATTTTCATATCTCGTGCCTTCCATCAATCAATAGCAGACTGCAATTGGAAATTTGAACACTGATATATTACCGAATTATTAAAACGCACAAATCTTTTTCACCTATATGTGTTGTCGCGCAGTAAAGAGTTTTGCAATAATTATATAAACGGAAGACAGTTGTACCATTTATGTACAAGAGGAAAAATACTTAAGGACACGTAACTTACGGATGTAAACGTATTTGATGAAACGTGGGACTGTACTATACTCCTCTACCTACTCTTTCAGAGATTACAGGCGTGATATTTTTTTACATGTTAATTAGATTTGACATCATCCTTAACCCCTTTATCGTTCGACTGTTAGACACGGATATGATATCGGAATGAGAAAGGGTGAGATCATAGTTGTTAATTGTCGCTTTTAATAAACATATTATATAAAACACTGACTGACTGACCTTCTTTCCATTCATTAAGTTGATACATCATATATGATTTACCTTTTTTCCATGGTGGGTTGTTTAACGTAAGTCGCCAATTCATTGAACTGAATATCATTCGCATAGTACAACTTCACGGTAAGTACCTACGTAATATATTCTCCATAAAACAGTTTTGCACAGACAAACTGATTTTGACACGCCCTTTAACTTTAGTAATCAATTGGCACAGACCGAAAATAAGCGTTGATGAAATTCGTGTCGCTAAAATATAGTGATAATAAGAATAAAATTATTTTCCTTAAAATTATTATTATTTAAAATTAATGTTAAATACCCATTTAGCCACAAATAGATTTTCCAGCGGTTGATATATCAATGATTCAAAAATTTAATAATTATAAGAGCATAATTTCTGGATTTTAATTTGGAGAAATTGAAACACATTTAATTTTTGCCCGCGGTAACACAATTATTCACCACATTTAGCATGTTATTCAATAAAATTAAATGAAATTTCTTGTTAAAAATATATTGAACAGATATAAATATATACATAATATGTACGTTAAAATTGAAATAAAAAAATTTAAAACTGTTTTTATACTTTTGTATTTTATTTTGAGTAATTGACACAATTGAACATTAAGATAAATTTAATAAATAGACCACCGATATCAGTACAGCTACAGTGTTTTAGATTATCTCTAATTTTATTATTATTATATTAACACAACGGGCCTCTTTAAAGGTAGGTAGAGATGACTGAGTGCTAAATATCTATCGTTGCACGCCTGACGCGTTTTTTCTACATTCATCACTTTTCATAAACACGCGATCGTTTCGGAGACTATATTATATTTATAAATTTAATATAGTATCACTTAATAATATCACGCCTGTATTTCTCTGAAGGGGTCGTACAAAGGAGTGTAGTATTCGCACTTTTCTCCAGTTATATTCTAAGTTCCATGGAATATGGGGTAAGCCTATTACCATATAACAGGCGTAAATCCAGACTCCGTGCTGCTATTTTGAATTTCAAGATTAAAAATCTAATAATACTTCGTCCGACCTGGGTATCGAACTTAGGACTCTTACCTCAACAGTTGCATATTCAGCCTAGCAACGAGGCAGTAGCTATATCTCTAAATTTACGTAACATCACACCTGTAAACCTCGAAAGGGTAGGCAGAGGAGTGTAGTACACCTTCAAGTTTGACCAGTTACGTTTACGCCGCACAGAATAGGTAGAGAACCTATTGCCATACACCGGCACAGATTTAGACTCCGAGTCGCTACCAGAAATTCTAAATTAGAAAAATCCATTAGTACCTATCCGACCCCAAGATTTGAACCCAGGAGCTCCCGTTCGGCAGCCGATCACGCTCGCAAACACGCGACCAACGAGGCAGTCTATCTATAAATTTATGTCCGTAATATCTGCAACCAATTACATCTCATCTCATTCATTCATATAACAAATGTGCCCGAACTCATCAAGCCTATCAACACTAAGGTGGTGGCAACAGAATTAATTGTTCCAACTGGTATTATATAACCGTTTTAACGAAATGAGTTTCAATTACAAGCCCTGTTAAGTAACGCTGTACACACAATTGAGTAATGTGAGTGGGAATTACACGCAGCCTAATTAGCTTATATGGAAATTTAGGGAATATTCCCTGTATATATGTATGTGTAATTACTTGTAATTTTATATGCTAACTAATGTACTGTACTGTAGGCTTCAACGAATTTTGTAATCAAAATTTAAAATAATTATGCTGAAATTTGTACTTGTATTAATTATATCGTCAGATCCTTTACGGGGTAGGTAGGGAGGATCTAATGAAAAATTTCTATCCTCAATGATATATTTATGTAATACATATTTCATATTCTGAAAAATACTAGTCGGTAATGTGTTTTGTACATACGTCATTGTTTTTGGTAATTTCTATATGTTTTTAAATAGTTCGTAATGTCATGTTGATGAGATCTAAATGAATGAAAGATATCGTTGTAACATTTTTTGCGCCCTGCTCCTGAACATAGACCATCCTTTTCCGCGGGAAGCTTAAAGCTTATTCAGGGTTAGTGTACTTTATTGAACGGTGTAAGTCAGTTTTAAACCTTCTCATAAAATACTCGACTCATTTCTCTTATCGACCCATTTATCGCATCAGCGCAGCGTTGCAAGCAGGTCTCTTCTGGGATTAAAAAGGATTACGATCAACATTCTACCATGCCAATCAATCGCGGGTTAGCAGACTTCATATAGTACACCTTAGCAAACAAAATGGTCAACTCACAGAGAGAGTTTTCGTTCACGATTCTTTTGCACACGATAAAACTAAATGACAATAAGAAAACAATCCGAAAAAGGGTATATTTGTAAGAATGTACGTGCCTTTGTAAAGTATGAGGTCAATGTATTTGATTTCTACATCACTTGGTGTGTAAGTGAATGAAGTTGACAGCGGGCTGACACAGACACAGTGCATGACTGAGTTTATTGTCTTATTTTAAAATATTAAATTCCGTAGCTGTAACATTATAAATGGAATGTATAAACAAACGAAAATAAAAGAAGATATCAACCGTAAATTAGTTTTTTTTGTTTGTTTGTGGGGTTCTTTATTCATTCTTTCATTCATTCATGTAACTCTTCTTGGTGTCCTTGCATTTCAAATATCAATTAATGCAAGGAATATCATTTATCTTAGCGATTAAGTATGTGGGTATATTGTTTCTGAAACTTCTTTACAAGATGATGTACCTAACTAATGCATAGAAAGTTACGTTAAACTCAAAAATTTGTTAATAACGTCAGTGAAACATTCTTGTTAATCATGTAGGTACTATAAAACAATTTTTCTTACATATTAGCAAGTAATTGCCTAAAGTCAAAGCAAAACTTAAATTAAGTCAAGAACGCGGCAAACTGAAAATGCTTGTACCATTTTGATAAAAAATGTATTAATGATAATTTTAAATTGTCATCTAACAATACAAGGTTTTGCGAAGTTTGCGTGTGAAGTTAAATGGAATTTTGCGTAAAGGCACGTAATCATTTCTCTTGATTAAACATCACGTTTTCGTCGCGAAGCGTTGATAAGGGTCGCGACACATTGCTCTCACTCGATAACACTAAGAGAAACTGGAAAGAACTAGTTGTAATGTATTGTATATTTGTATATTACAAGTATAGGCCCTAAAGATTTTAAATAATGTTGTCGTATGACTATTACTTTTGCGAATTTTATGTAATATCTTTCGATTTTCGGCCGTATTTTCCATAGAGGTAGACAGAATTGAGAATTTCTACTGAGTACGTCAACGGAAAACTTCAAAAGTGTAAACTTTCTTCTACTTTTATTAAAGTCGTCGTATATGTTCATATATAAACGGTATTCTTGAACAGGCCTTTCATAAGATGCTTTCAGATTTTCTGAGCTAATCATTCTGATTTAATTATACAAAGGATCTAAGCGCCCTTTTCTTAATCCTTCTTTTTATATTTTAAGGTTTATAATAGTTAATAAAAGTAATATGATGAGAGGTAGACATTTAGTGAATGTCTGTTTTATATTCGGATCCCAATTATCAAGATCAAGGCAAAGTGAAAACTTTGAATGCTACGAGTACTTATATTGTGTTACCACGTAGGTGAGTGTGGCGCCACCCTCATTAGGAATATGAATGAGAGCCTCCCTTTGCACTCGTAATTACAAGACTTTAAGGGATGGAGTTCATCAATTCCAGGCGTAAACACGTTAATTACCAAATTCACGCATTTCGGAAGCTTCTACTTTAAATTTTAAACGAGTGCACTCCAGTCCCTCAGTGGTTCTCTACTCTTGTGTTGAGGTTTTCGGTTAATGTTCGTTTAAATATTTGGGCAATAAGGAAACATATAATAGGAACCTATTATGGATTCTAGACTATCATTGCCGGCGTCTTACATCTTTGTAGTAGAATACTTAAATCTTCATTGCTTCTGCTTTGCTAGTTTTGACGAGTAACCTATATCTCTGTGTGTATTTGTTAAATATATTGCATGAAAAATAATTAACAGTAACTTCTTTTTTATTTCCCGTTTTGTAGCTTAAAACAGCATACGATCTTAGAAATAAGCCATAGCTTCTTCGTATAGCGCGTCATATATGAATAAGGCAATAGTTCGTATCTATTTCCCGCGAACTATTTTGACACTACCCATAACGATACTCCAACAACACCAATCCGCGGTGTATTTAATAGCGTAAAAACTCCCACAGATATTTCCCAGCCAATATTTATCCTCCCCGCAAGTTACGCTTCGTGACGGAAGAATGGGAACGGTAAAATAGATAACCGATCCAGATTTTTCTTATTTCGAGGGAGAAATATTGGTACCGAGAACATCTATACAAGCGCTGAATCTGTGCTCAGGTAAAAGCTTTTGAGCTTACATAGCAAGAAAACTTAATGTAACCCGACCAGTAGTCTGAATAGGTACGAACTTACCAGAGACTTTTTTGAAAAAACGCCTGAAAAACAGTAATCTAAGGAATACGAAATAATTACAGGGTCATTACTTGATGTAACAAAAAAGGAACAAGTACTTTTTATAGTTCGCTAGAATGTTCTTTAAATTATGTGAAGTTTGTCAGCGTTTACATGGTGAAATGAGTGCTTAAGCAGCGAGGGGCAGAAAATAGGACATAATTGCAACAAAAAGTTATTTTTACAACAGCTTTATATGTCTTTGAACTTCTATCTTTATATACTGTTTGAGAAACTGTACGTATTTCACATAGTACTATCCGTGGGCGATAACTAAATATAAATTGTCAAGCAATATGTTTCTATCGGAGAAAGGTTTTTCTGAAAGGTGTTCTGAGAATACTGAGCGAGCTGGAGCTTTGTCGACGACGGACATTTTTAATAACTATTTGTTTTGGTTTTTCATTATTCTATTTAGAACGGTATTACCAGTCGTGTATTCCCGCTGTGATGTATGTTAGGGTACATTTTGTTTGTCCATATTTGTGATATGGAGACTGTAAAATCGACTTCAATTCTGTCATTGGACATGATGAACGACTGTGTGCAGTCTGTTAGTTATTTTATACTGGCAAAACAATTTTTAAATCTGTTTTCCTCCATTAGACGATCGTTTATCAAGGTTAGAGTGAAATTCGCTGTCTTTATATGACAATCTCATGTTTTATATCTTATCTTATCTTTACGCTTGTATTCTCTAAAGAGGAAGCTGAGGAGTAGTCTTATCCTCTCTTCATATACCATTCAATTACGGTACGTGGATTTAATTCTTATTAGCTGTATGGCTTTACAATTTAAGGAGAATTAATGTGGTGTAAAAGTAATAGATAGGATTAAGAGAACCAGACCTAAGTGAATATAAATGTAAAAATGTAAATATAGCCTTGACTCGTGATAGCCTGGGTTCCTTTTTATAATTTACAATTTAATACAACCGAAAACGGAAAGACACGCGTACATATTATTATCACAGATTCTTAGTCAGCCCCTTTAACTAGGTTTAGCCGTAATGTAAACCAGCCTCCCTTCGAGTTCTGAAGCGACGATGATGTATCGATGGATATTTATGTTCCACAATCAAAAACCTTTCGCGTTGTATTGCGGGTAGGATTTTTTATTGATAGCCACAAACTATATAAGGGCATTTTCACATACATTTTTTTACACAAGTGTAGTCTTTGCAATAAGCGTGCATGTATACAGAGACTAATGAATCTAGAAGAAGCACGTCAAGCCAGCAAGGATATTTGGTATTCGATGTTTTCTTTCTACCCCGTAAGTGACCTGGCGTGGTGATATAACAATTTTAATGACAATCAATTGATGATTACGAGGTAAAAATTGAATGTAATTGTAAAAAGTAACTCGTTTCGCAACATACAGGATATCACGTTGATTGTAGTTTTAGTTTCGCAGCTAGCGCAGTGAACACCTGCGTTGTCCACAGCGCCAGGGATTATGTCCTGAGATGTTGCAGTCATTATGCCTTTTCTTGGCGGAAACGGCTTGACACATACCCGGTGCGATTTAATCATTCTCGTGTTTTGTATCTTAGTAAATATCATGATAACAACTAGTAGGCGCAATTTTTCATGTCGAAATACGTAACATCAAGCTTAATCTTAATCTTAGAGGTAGGCAAAGGAGTGTAGTACACTTCCATGTTTCACTAGTTACGTTATATGTTCTAACGTGGAATAGGTTGAGATCCTATTGCTATATACCGAGCACAAATATGGACTGCAGGCCACTACTGGGAATAACAAGTTATAAAATCCCAATAGTATCTGACCAGAGCCAATCCCTCACCCTGACCTTGATCCCTGACCAGATCCCAATAGTATCGAAGCCAGGACCTTTCGATCAGCAGTCGCGTTTCAATCTCGCGTCTGACTACTAACTATTATTCTATAACTTTAGTCTGACTATTATTCTATAGTTTTAGTCTGACTATTGTTCTATAGCTTTAGTCTGACGGTCCTCAGTCAGACAGCTCCTTTAGATCGGCTAATGTACGTCACTATAATTCCACATACCAATAATATGTATTTGTATTTCGCTTGGTGAAATATACGAGCGGTAGAGACATTTCCAGGTGCCCTTATTGTTTTAGTTATTTGACGTACACGTCAATCTTGATAGAATTAATGTTGATAATAATCACACGTGATAGATATGATTAAAACTTGATGATATATTTATTTATTTAATTAACGCTCACCAACGTACAGTATACAAATCACTACAATAAAATACACGTTTAATATTGTTCTGTAATACGTTTAGTACTAGTCGTATACCCGCAATTATAGTTGGCCACGACATTCACAACAGATTGCTTTTTTACATAACGAGGTGCTAAGTATTATATTTATTTACATATATTGTGTCTGTATAAATAAAACGATAGAAGTTTGCTGCTGTGCTTGCATCATGGATCAACTACTGGACGGCTTTTTTAGACACTTGGCCCTACTCAGGTAAATTCTACAATGATAAACATACGTGTAAGTAAAATAAATGAAATTTGAATTATGAATGAATAATAAATGAAATTTGAATGAATTATTAATAAATGAAAAACGCTGACGTCTATGCCTTGTGCGCTGGTACCCTCATAATTTATATTTACGATAATAGACGTCCGTATTATAGGAAGGACGTCGCCGTTCCGTCTTTGATGGTGTTTCTGTCACATGTAACCTACAACGTTGCATATCATTTTTATTATTTTGTCTATGTATAATGTATTATATGTGATGTAGGTACCCCTCGTCCATTAACTTTGTTCTTTCATCAGCGATATATATATAGGGCTAATAAATATAAGTACTATGTTTAGTATTAAATGTTTAGTAAGTATACACATAGACGATTTGGTTATGTAAAAACTTAATTTGCACATGTTTTTTCAGAATACGGACTCGAGTTTCGGACCTATCCCAGGTCCTTCTTCATGGGAGACTTGTACTGGAGACGTCCACCACGTCCACGTCCGTACCACGTCCACGTGGTAAAACGTAGAATACAAAGATCAAAAGGATGGTCATGGTCAACCAGCTAGTTTCCCAGCATCCTATCATTTTCTCATTCCCAATAATTAATTTCCGTTAACTAAGTTTTCTTACAGGAGCCGGATGTTAACTAAGTTTGCTTATGAAACCGGGGAAATGCAATTACAGAGATTTTTCAAAAAAAGTGCAAAAAGATTATTAAACTTTTTGTTCGGCGAGCGCATCTATCACTTCGGCTTAATTGTTCGGGAATAAAAATCCAATTAAGAAAACTGCTTTAAACTCAAGAATCCTAGTATACACAGATCTATAGTTACCAGAAACGACTAGAAGATTTCGGCGAAGTATTAAGTGAAACGCGAACACTCCCCACAAACTGATAAGTATTAACCGAATTAAAATCTATATAACATTGCGGTATATGTATATTAAATAAAAAAGTGAAGTTACATACGATTCGCGAATCCATAAAAATAGCGTAAGTATTCTATTTAGCCTGACGAGCGAGTCCTATAGGAGCATGGAAACGTCTGTGACAATTTAAAACTAGAGGTCAACTAATAATGGCTAGAAAGTGCAACCTCCACGAAACGACTTATTAGTAACTACTTCATTCTTGTGGTTCTCCAGAGCTAAAAATACATTATTTCCTCTGAATATCGATTAAAATAACCGATTTTCTTAGGACGATTCGATTATATCATCTAGCCAAGTCGATTTGGCGTGGATACGATTCGACTCAATAGGATCTGTGATACACTTTGATACATTATTGTACTCGGCAGTAATATAAAAGCACACCGGCAAGCTAAGCACGTACAGAAGAAATCAAATTTTTATGTTTCGATTCTTCTGACATATCGCGCGCAATCTGATTCAACTATCGTTATTTTTACAAGCACTTCTACGGCCGCTACGTGATTTGGAACGTACCCCGGTTTTACTTTTACATCGAGTATCGTATTCTACTACAGCGCGTTCATATCGTGAGATGAAACAATACCTTTTATTTTTACTGTGTTTAATTTATTAAGTATATTGCACTAATGTTAAAGATTGATCACAGATCCGCTTGTCTGTGTATCTAATGTTTGGTGTTTATATAACTTGTCGGTGATATGGCCCGAATGTGGGGATAGGGAGAGAAAGGAATAAGGTAGTTTTAGATAATGCTAACAGGCATTAAGTCCGTTCTTTGTGAAGTTATTAAAGAATAAATAAAAATAATTATTACCTTATAGTTAATAGGAGTTATAGTCAGTTTTAAATATACACACGCACACACACATTTATCACAATATTTTACAATACACTACTACATAAATCAGCTGCGAATGAAGAATGATTTAGAGATTTTTCATGTGTGGGCAATCCTTATATGGGTATTTTAGTATATCATACTATTAGTGATTTTGATTTGTTGGACGTTATTTGCTATGAATGATATACTATTTAATTTGCTCGTTGTAGTTTCATTAATAATTATTTGCTATCGAGATTCTCATATTGATTGAAAATCCTGAATAATGCAAATGTTCCAGAGTTATACTCGTATATAATAGTCGCCCACGCTTGCTTATTAGCATAAACCGCGCTCGGTTGATGTCGCATCTAGTACTGCTATGTTACGGCGCCTTGGGTCGCGGTTTCCTCGCCGACTAATTAAAAGGCCCGGGTTAGGCAAATTACCAGCATTATGGTTTCATCGGGCTATTATTACTTGCTTTTTATGGGCTATTTTGCAAAAACGCCACAATTATATTTTATTTTGGTTGTATGTGGAGCAGGGTTGAACAACCATTTCGGGGTATTACGCACCCACCCATCCTTAATAGCCCGTGGTCTTCACGTAATCTTGGAAATTTCACAGATTTTATATTGGATAATTTACATTTTTAGGACGTGGTTGGAACACGTTGTAATGCGTAGAGTTAATTCGATGTATGATCATTATTTCGCTCATAACATTTTATCTAACGCAGTTTTCATATACCTAATTCCTGCCTTTGTATTATTTAATACGTGCCTTAAATATATAGTAGTATGTATAATAAAATAATAATAACTGAACAGTCTAATTAAAATTATGTTAATAGGTAGATATTAAAAAAAAAAACTCACTACTTTACTACACTACTTTACTACTCACGTACTCTCACACGTTTCACCAGTTATATTTACATCCCATGGAATAGGTGGTGCGCCTATTGCCGTACATCGGGTACTGATCAGATTCCGAGCCACTTCCAGAAATTTCTACATATTATGTAGTTGATCCGTCCAAATACGTTATTTTAGAAACATTATATACTATTTTTACAGTATTATATATTTCATGTGTAGTTTTTAATATTCTCGTTATATGACATCGCTTGGTCGGTTACCGGGTAGGCAGAGACAGTGTCAAATATCTTCATCCTTGCAAACCTGACTTGCCTCTTGTATAGTAATACAAATATACTTTTTTGTGTATATATTCTTATTCATATTGTGCATTATTACGAAAGGTATAGGAGAAGTTCAAACTTCCTTCAAAGCATCAGTCACATGTCGCGGGCAGGTATCGTTACTTACGTCATTTTTCATTCCAACGATGTATATTATCTATGACACTCGCATGGCTTCGACATTTGTTTGGTAAATTTAGTCTGCCATAAATAATATTGTTAATTCAAAATGGCGGCGTCACGAATGGCCGGCGACGGAATGGCGATCGACATCAAAGGGTCAACTCTGCTCGCT
>DWME01000530.1:0-32370 GCA_018244795.1 Parelbella ahira ahira
CTGATTCCGAAGATGTATCTAACTAAATTTCGATAAAAATGTCAGATACGTCTTTTTTCCTTATGACGGCAGAATACTAGACGTAGGTATTGTATTCTAATTATATTTCGAAACTTTTTTTGTTTTATGTTTTAAAATACTTATAAAATTAGCTTTCAAATAAATATACTACCATAGATATTTATTCCGTCCCATAGCTTTATGGTGTCCAGGCTGTGATGTTGTTATTTTTGCTTTTTTGTCTGTGGCATGCAAGTCGTCTATTCATACTAAGTGCGACAGAACTCTTATCACGTGGACTTGTATGGACCATTAGATATTTTTAGTCCTAGTTTCCCTTCTTCGCACTTTATTAACTAGATTAACCTTAATTTGACAGTTTTATGCTGAGATTCAGATAAGAAGTTCATAATAGGAAAAATAAATATTTAGCATGCAATAACGTTTCATACTTAATATTTTTATATCGAACCTAATTAAAATTGGAACAATAGCCAATAAGTTTATCGTGATTTTTAACTTTGTGTATGATGAATACCTTTTTAAAGAAGACTAAGATTCGAAATTGCTGTGATTATAGTTTCATCGGGAAACATACTAAATACTATATACTCAAATATACATACATACATACATCTATCCAGATATATATTAGTCCTATAAAAATATAAAAGTATGAAAATATTTTAAAATCCAAATCTCTGATCGAACTGTATTGCTGAAATCTTGTCTATATTAACTTTGATTTTAAAGTCTCCCTAAAAGTCTATCTGAATGGTCTTCCAACAATAATTGACAAATGTATGCATAAGAAGAGAAAAAGCTGCATGTTATACGCGCAACACGCATTCGCAAGATATCAGTAGAAGGGACGACACCGGATACGAGCCGGGATGAGTCCGGTTCCCGCCACGCTCGGTCGCGCGGACACGCTGGTTGCGCCGCTCACCTGCGCCACGCTGGTTGCCCTACTCGCTATATTTATCGAAACTTACACCGATACGTCAGGGAAATTATTTTTGCCTTTTACATGTTGAAAGGTGCAAATTGGAATTATTCTACCATTGGATACCATTGGATTCTACCATTGGATTGGGTACCGTTGGACAATTCTGTTTTAGAATTTTTGGTAGTGACTCGGAATCTGGATCTGCGCCCGGTGTATGGCAATAGGCTCATCACCTATTCCATGGGACTTAAACGTAGCTGGTGAAACGTGGGGGTGTATTAACCCCTCTGCCTACTCCTTCGGGGATTACAGGCGTGATGTTACGTTTATTGTACCTATTTGTCAAGTAAATTATTGAACAAAGCTTACGGGAAGCGACAATTGTTTGAAAGTTCGTAATTTGTTACATAAATGGAAATCGAATGAAGCTACAGTATCTAC
Organism: Parelbella ahira ahira; assembly: GCA_018244795.1. Lineage (NCBI taxonomy): Eukaryota > Metazoa > Arthropoda > Insecta > Lepidoptera > Hesperiidae > Parelbella > Parelbella ahira. The sequence continues at coordinate 1,391 of DWME01000530.1, forward strand.
CAACAGTTTGAGAGCTAATCAAATAATCTATACATGTAACAATAGGGCTTATTACTATGAATGCAATATGACTATTCCAATTACGGTAAGCCCCTTCATAATGATGTACGCTCCACTGTGAATTGTGATTGTTTTGCTGTGAAGGTGAGTGCTAATTTGTAAATTTTAGTAACTTTTCTTTCGTAAAGACAATGGAAATTATTTATTTTATTTATCTATTGTTGTTTCTTTAGGTCGTTGTACTCTGAATTATGATAGATGCCCAACCTACTTTATTCAAGTATTCATATACAATACAATCTTTTATTCCTACGGCTATATCTCTTGATATGTTGCTAAGCTAATCTAATATGTATGTTTTAGCATGATCTAGGCCATTGTTTCTCAAAATGGCCGATAATGCTCCTTTGCAGACGCTGGAGGCTTTCATGGGGTCGGTAAGTATATTATTCCCAAAGTGGGCATTAAGTGAGAAGTAAGTTTAAGAACCCATGAACTAGGTGAGAATTGTGCCAACTGCAAATCGGAGATATTTGAATTTAATCAGTATAACTGGCCATATAATAAATATTAAAAAAAATAATATGACTGGCCACAAATGTATTCCAATTCTGAGGACTAATGTATATTAGATGAATAAGACTAGTGTATCGTAGTGCCTCCTACCTTCTAAATCCGGAGGTGAAAATGCAAAAGTTTCAGTTTAGCCAAAGCAATAAGTGGTGCAGTAGTGCTTCCAAAGACGAGAAAAGAGTAATCGTTTATTTCTGTGGACCTTAGACAGTATGTTATTATCGGAATTAATGTGTCAGTTGAATTTTATTCGCCTTATTGCTTAAAGTTGACTTGAGTCTCTTATTCAAAGTCAAAAAATTACGAACATTACGTCGATAGGATCGACCTGAAACTTTAATATTCTATACAAAGAATGTTCTCAGGAATTAAAAGGTACTTTTAACATGTCAAATATTAATTCAAATTTGCAATGAGCACAAGCTGATTAGCTAATACTCGTATGTACATATGCACGGTCTTTGTAGAGTCGTACATATTTAACTAGTACTATTTCAACTTCTTTTGATTCATTCATTATCAGCCTACTCCCGCTCATTGCTGGACATACGTCTCTCCAATAGCACGCCACTGAGCTCGATCTTCAGCTCTTCGAATCCAACCGTTGCAAGCCACTTTGCCTATATCGTCACTCCATTTAGCTGGAGGACGTCCTACGCTACGTTTACCAAGACGCGCTCTTCACTCCAGAACACGTCTCCTCCAACGGTTATCGGTTCTACGACAGACTGTTCTCAACTTGCATTAGGAAAACAGGAAACGCTTAGACACAGAACACCGTCTAAATGAAATAACAATATGATTAAGAGATAAATCCGCTTCCATGTTAGTACAACAGATGAGTCTCACATATGTACGTGTATACAGTATTGTAGATGTAAACTCTTCGCACGATTTCTAATTTGACAAAAAGTGTTCTGTGATATCGATAGTTTCTTCGTTCAATCTGTATATCGATCCAAAGTGAATGGGTGAAGTCAATAATTAATAATAATTAATTTTATTAAGCAAAGCTGATTGTGATAATAATTATTAAGTCATATTTACGAGTGGAATTTTAATTAATGAAAGATCAACTTTATCGTAGGACAAGTAGGACATAGACAATCTTAAATGTAGTAAAGAGGAATTATTGAAATGTACATACTATTTTTATAGATTTTTCACAAATAATATTTTAAATTATTATTACTTTTTTGGAAATATAAACGAATGTAGAAATAAAATGAATAATTTCCGAAGCACTTATTCTATTTGTATTGTCTGGATTTTTTATTAATTATGCAAATACCATTTTTTCCCACTGTGAAATAATCGTAGGTAGCCTTGACACGGTGGCTGATCGTAAATGATTCGTTAAATTAAAAACAAAAATACAGTGGTCCTAGGCGTGGTCCCAATTTTCGGAATTTCGTAAATTTTGACGTTTCTGTTCCTACTTAGTTGAACACTGAAATATTCAGTACTATCGTGATAAACCTTCTGGTGCCTTTACGAATCCCCTAAGTGGAGAAATAGGCTTTTAATTAGACGTTCCTTGGGTGCGGTAACACCGGCAATATTTTTTACGCTGTTAATAGTGTGGCCATAACAGGTTCCCCTCGATGTTAAATTAAATTACTTACTGAGAATACGTTCTCATGAAATTGAGCAAATCTCTACGGATTTAGCAAAGGTTTGCTTAACAATAAAATGATGTGAACTCTTCAAAGCACTATCGCTCAATTGTTATGAAGCTAATGGCCACGAAATAACTATGTAACATGAAAGTTGTTTGCGGAATATAAAGATATAATGGAAATTAAATTAATCATAGAGTGAAATGAAGTAATAAGGAGTTAATTTAATATTTATTATTCGTTCTGAAACAATAACTATTAAAATGGATAATAACTTTGGTATATCGTTTGTCTTCACTATCATGAAAACAATAACCCTAGAGTGCATTACTTCCTCGTGAATCCAGTGCCTGCAAACACGACTGCTAAACATAACAGGTAGACTGAACTGCTGGATTTGTGCCGCTGAATGGCAACAGGCTCACCCCCTATAACTTGGAACGTATGTATAACATGACTGGTGAAAATTAAGATTGCTATACCACCAGTTTTATTTCTTCCAGGAAATTTGTTAACCGCAATTAAAAATACAATTTTAGTTGTATTTTTAAGATTAATTTTACACTCCATTAAATGTCGTTATTAACGTTACGACACTGCGTTTCAGTATCAGAGTAAAATGAAGAAAAAAGAAATTAAATGAATCTGTACTTTTCAGTCGTTTTTCACTTTTTTATATTACACAAACACTCATCTGCAACAGTGATTCGTTGCGGTGTTGCGAACAGAGAAAAAAGAATAAAGTAGCCTTAATCTGGCAACACTTATTGTGCATATTGATTGACAGTTTTTACTGTCTAAATGTTGATTACCTACCTGTTTACATTTAAAATGTTACCCATTAATACATAGAAAAGATGATGCAAACTTGTGACTTTAAGGCTTTGTCTAGATTATTTTCATTTAAGTTAGGATTTATATACATTCATTACATTTACATATATTGATATATTTGACATCTCGTTCCCGAACCTTGTTCATGGCAGTTTAATATTCGCCAGGGTAATTATAAGAACTTAATAACTATTAGGGCCAGGTTAATAACACTTTCTTTAGCGATAACCAATATCCAATTTGTATGGTGATAATATCGGCTGACCCATAAACGCTGATCTGTCACGATCTACTTCCCGCGATAATTTGTTTACGTGTCAGTGGCTGTACAAACTACTGGGTTACGAGACAGGTGGTGTACCAGGAGAGGATAGAACAAAAAAATAGACGTAAATGATAAATCTGCAATGAATTGATTTTGTCAACATGCCTGCTGCGCTGTCATGTTAGACAAGCGCGTGACATACACGTTTGATTGATTAATAACATGATTGTTAAATTTCATTACTTTCGAGTTGTACTGAATCAATTGATTGATTAATTAGTATAACTGAATATTGCAATTAGACATTATAAATAATTAATGAGACGAACTTTATTAAAAATACAATATCTGCTACGCGCAAACCAGACACGTACATATATCGTTCGAATTTGATAATTTTCATTTAATATTGTTTTATGTGCCGAAGTATGTTAATGTTACGGACCATACGTTGAAATATATGATTATGTACATTTATTGGTTTCCATTTTCGATTTCCCAATATCATATACACACATATAGCTTAAGATTATTTAGTTTTATAGTTAGAAGATTTCTTTTACCGATTCATTATTACAATCACAATAATTGTATCATTTATATACTATTATAGACACGCAGTCAGTCTTAAGCTGTCCTGTTCCGATCCCAAGAATAAGGATAGCAAAATGCTTGGTATATAATTCTATGTAGTTCCTGATAGGTGGTAGAGTTTGCGATGGTAGAGATAGCATGTGATAGAACTCAAAATTTTTGGGCCGCGTCTTGTACCAATTTGACATCTACTTGTAATAACTATTTAATGAGGGGCAAAATTTATTAGTAATTTTATTATGTCGACGAATATATTTTTGCTTACAACTCTTTTACAAAAATACAAATTAAGGTCTACATAAGTACCAAATGAAAGGCTGAATAAAGTAGACATAGCTAGCGAAAATTCGGACTGAAAAAAGAGAATGCTGTTTTTCGGCAGAAATGAATACGTTAATAGTTTTGTAACAGGCAAACATTGGATCGAAGCCTCTACCATCTACTCTAAGAAAAGTAATAGTGAAAGCCGTAAATCGTCTCGCTGGCTTTTTAGATCAATGATTGATACATAAAACTCGATAGAATTATCGTATTATTGCAAAATGTTTAATATTAAGTATATGAATATTCAAATTTATACCTAAGTGCAAAATACAATATAGCGTTCTACAATTTCATTTAATGTTCATTTTAGGTGCATACTTTCTCTCATATAAGTCTTTTAAAATATTCTTATAAAGATAATGTAGTGCGTTTTAATGTATGCACAAGGGAAATCGCAAACGTCTATCATCATAATTCAGGTATGGGTTATTTCTGTAATTTTTTTATGTTTCTAACTTATATGAGTGACTTCGCTGAAAGTTTTATTTTGTACGTTGTATATTTTTGCATATAATTATGTATTTATGTTTACTAACTTGAATACTGTAGGCTTATATTTAAAATTCAACAGCATTAATTAATATTCAGCAATGTTTGATATTCATCAGCGTTGTGGTCGAATTTATTAGTGTCTAAGATAACAACGTTTAGTTACGGTAATAATTTAAGTATACTTATTTATTATTCAGTATACTACATTTAATAGAATACTTCAATTTAAATAATAACAGGCTTCTTTACTTTTGTTTTAAATAAAATGATATCATTATAAACCGTGTTATGCGTTCTTATTAAATTGTATGTTATATATGTATATTTATATACAATACCTTCATCACTAATTCAATCAATCGTCCAATCAATAATTGATAATGAATAAAGGTAAGTTCATATTATTTTTTTATTAATAATATAAATACCTCATTTGGTATTTCATTTATAACAATATACTTTACAGTTCTACGTTTTTAAAAAATACGCCTTCAAACAAGAGCATCGATAAAATTTAAAATAAAAAAATTACTCACAGTATAAATGTCCTTGATCATAAAACACCGTCCTACAAAATAGTAATTTGAACCGAATTATGGTATTATTACATGTAGAGTCACTCACTGCACTTCCGTTTTCCGGTGTGACCGATAGAGTATGGATGCGGTAGCGCGGCGGGCTGACGGGCTGCGACTGTTGTACTGCCCGCGTAGAACAACCGCCGACGTAGAGCTCGCGTGTCTGTGCCCCAACATCCCCGTATTACGTACATGATCGTGATTCGCTCTTAATTGAACTTTTAATGATTAGTTTTGTTGTAAACGATATATGTATCTTCCTCTAACGTATAGGCTGTAACACACAGGAAGTGCTATAAAGATGTTGTGTAACTGAGATTGATATTGATGTACATATGTACGTGGATGTTTAATAAGGAACTCATTTGATCACGTGTCTCATTAAATTTACATAACATGATGAAAATATCGGTTTCATTTTTTTTTATTCAGTAATGTTTACTGATGTATAATTTTAATTATTGTTTAATAATTTTCATGTAATTCGAAATAATCTTAAGTTTGTCTACCCACTGATTTGGTATTATGATTTTTTGGATATAACTAATAAACATTTAATTGACGCATTGCTGGCGTGTTTATTTGTAAAAGTTTAATGTGTAAGCAGTGGTGCACTTTTTTGAGTTTTCGAAACTGGACCATACATAGGTAGCTCAGTTTCAGATCTCAAAAACAATTGAAGATCCACATAAGATTGACATTGGATATGGTGACAATTTGCTGAACATTTTTAAGCGTCATATTTTAGCATTTGCCTGTCTATGGAATGCAACAATACCACTACTGGTTTTATGATAAAAGTATGTGCAAGGGATCCCACGCACAAACTACTTTTAAGCGCAACACGCTCAATTTATTACAGATTTCGTAAAACAATGAAAAAGTAATAATGACATAATAATTATTTTATGACGATTGACATAATGTTATTTGAACTAGGCAGAACCTGTGCTATGGTAACAAACAGTTGCGAAATTACATTCAATGCACATATGTACATTTTCATACATAAATTCAAATACATATTTTTATTCCCAGACAAAAATCTCGTGCTTATCACACAAAAAGTTGTCCTGGGTGGGAATCGAACGCACCACACCTCGCTCATCACTTTCATTAGTTAGCGGACCAACAGGGCCAGTTGTTGTAGGAATCCATGAGATACGTTTATAGGCACGAAATTGGTTATGGGTTTTGTAACCAAACTTTAGCGAGTTCGTGTTTTGGATTGCAGAATGTTAAACTGCTATCGATGTAGGCCATCATACAGAGTACAATAATAAAAGTTTATATCCGTAAACAATTTAATATAGCGAGGAGAATTTGTTTGAATATTATATAGCAAATATAGACACTAAAGCTGCTCAGAGGCTAAAGACCCTACAAGTACGGTAGAAACCGCCAAGACGGTTGCGCTGATTTGAATTCGGAACGGTCGCGGCTCAGCCGAGCATGTCCCGCGAGGTGCTCGCCGCTGACCGTAACGCTCAACCATATGCCGCGAGCCCATAGATTAAATAATAATTATTTGCCTTTTACTTCGTTACTAACTGTAACGGAATGTCCTCTTTTCTGGATTTGTTGTTATTATTAAAACTTCGTACTGTTCTAACGGTTTTCATGCAATCATTTATATGTTGATGGCAGTATCATAAATTTCCGGTGAATTTTCTGTATTGTTAAGATACCTTCGAAGAGGTTTTTATTTAAAAACGCTATAAAAATAATACATTTAGGCTTAATATAGTTATTTAATTGTTAAAAAAGTATACTTTTGATGCCGTTACAACATTCCGTTCCGTACAATAGGTACTACCAGCAAATTTTAACCAAACATTTCATTCGTCCACTATTGTTAGTGGCTAGTAAGAGATATGCAAGAAGTCAATGGTCGAAAACTCGTTCTTCCATTCAGAACATTCTTCTAAGGTCTTGTAAAAATTTGTAAACGTACGTTATGAAATAGTAATAAAATATTCATTCGAAACAGTAATGTAATAATTGTGTGCAACGTGCATACAATTCGCAAATTAGATTCGCGTCATTTGTTTTTCATTATACAGTTAGTATTTTCAGACGAGTATATTGAAGAATAATTATTTATTTAATTACTTATTTTATTGATGTTTCATTATTACATCACATGGCTCAGTACAGATGGTAATACCTATAAATAGGTAAATGTCATCCAAAGAGAAACTAAAAATTTATAGTAGCCAAATTTAATGTTATAAGATTTCCTAAGGGACTAACAGTTATTGCTGATGACTTGAAAAAAAAAACAAAACCCTGTCTCGTTAGTAAAAAAAACCAACAGAACTTGCCTTTTTGAGCGACGGTATTATAAATTGGTTCATCGTGCACGAATTTCCATGCGTCGTGGATGGATGGCGTTTGGCCGAGCGGGCGCCGTTCCGTTCCGGCGATCGGTCGTGCGGCGAACTATTTAAACGCATATTGTACCAGATGGAACACTTGAAGATCACTGATGTCACTTGTTACAACTTTAAATATAAACCTATTGCGAGGCATTAATGAAAATATTTCAACTAATTCAAAAAGCACGAAGGTCTTTTAGAATAAAGATTGATACTCCGAGTCTGGAGTGACAGTATTGTACCTAATTATTTCAAGTTTCGTGATGTCGTATCGTTAGTGTTTATATGATCGTAAAAGTTCAATGTACGCAAAAAACGAATTATCTGACTTTACTAAGGATTTAAGCTTTAATAATGGCTTTTAGACTTAAAGAATTAAATGAATATTATATTCATTTGAATATTGTTTAGCTATTTGTTAATATGTAAACATATTTTTGTGGTTTTTTACATTAATATTACTTATTTAATAAGTAATTAAATAATTATCATTTTACGTAAGTAACCACTTCCTGTCATGGATTTATATGAAATTTGTAATAAAATATGGGAATAATAAAACACGAGATTTATGTTCATATTTTTATTTATTTTATAAGATAAGGTTTATCATACATGTCAATTAAATAATTCTATGACTGACATTTCCATAAAATTAACGTGTAAGGCATAGTGGCAGACTAGCAAGCGATGCGTAGCTTTGTTATATCCAGCTACGCATTTTAATTTGAGCACCATTCTAAATAATATGTTCAGTATCTTTTTACCAATAAAAATACGTGCCGTGCCATAATATTGTTAAATCTTCATCAATTATATTTCATTTTAATATAAAAATAATATTTTTGCTTAAGTACAATACACGTTTCATTTACATACATATGTATTGCACTGACAGAAATCCGTGTTGTTTTCCCAAAACTTTGTTAGCGATTACAATATTACACATTCATACGAGATCATTTCTAATACTGCTTTGAGGACAAACATGTTTAATTAATTAAAATAATCGCTATCAAAGTATGTTACTTTGGGTCTATGTGAAACAATACAATAATCGTATTTTTATTAGAAAAAATGCGTGTAATAAAAATAGATAAGAATACCACATTCCATTCAATTAACAAATAGTGGGAAGAATAAGGCTTAACACTTTCTCTTTATTATTTGAAATGTACATAAAATTTGCCAAGTGGTAAACTTCAATAACAATATAAGCTTAAATTATACATACTTTAACATATCTATTTCCCAATCCTGTTTTGAGCAGATGTTGTTTTAATAATAGAATTTAATTATGAGTTAGATCTAATACCAGCATCCAATCTAGCGATTACTGCATACTACGTGTGAACAAAGCCCATCTACTCATAATATTCAATAATAACTTACACGGATTAAATCCTTTTTACTTATATTTATTTCGTAAGTACATATTGTAAGGTACTTATACAAGATCGTCGAACATTGCAGTCCCATAATTAAGAACTTTCTGTTCCTATGTTTATTGCGTTCATTTATAAAATTTATTATTTAAAGGCATTTCGTGTTTATTGAAGTTATTATTGAAGTTTACCGTCAATAAATCTAGTATGAACTAGTTCAATCTAGTTTGTTTTCAACCTAACTGCACCTATTTGTAAGTACCATAATATATTTAACATTACTATAAGATTTATTCCAATATCCAATTTATTAAATACATTTAGAATTTATGTTAAACAGTAAATATCTACTAACACAAATCCATCACAATAATTTTAGAATATCAGTTGTTTTGTTTCGTTAAGTGAATTATATTGTAGGTGTGTAGCTACATTCATTTAACTAACTCCTTATAACTACAATGTATGTATATTAAAAATAGATTTCAAATTGATTTGTCAGTAAAATCTTTTCATTTGATAACAATACGTAGCTTATGGAAATTATGAAAATTTCTTTACACATTTATATTATAATATTATATCTCAATGACACTTTTATGTCTTAAATTCACTACATCATCAAGGCTACTTACATAATTTATTTGATAGTGAAAAGTTAACCATGATACATTCCATTAAAATTTAAATTTGACTAGAACTTTCATTCAGAACCCACTGAGAAATATAATATGATAATTCCTAATTTTTCAATTTTTTTCCTTTTTCCATTCCATTAGTAAAATTCAATCTACCTTAGAAGTAATGAATAGGAGTTAGGACATTAACCTAAACTTTGTTTTTGATCTTATTATTACATAAATATATGAGGGATTCACTTGAGTAGTTGCGTATTAATCGTGGTCAGTGAATATGAGGCTTTATACATGTAATGTTTTATTGCTTTTTAATACAATTCCATAGATTAAGAGTTATTATGACTAATCTAAAGCGTCTACAATTACCTTTACGTGTCTCCCAGTATGCTTATAAACCTACATCGATATTGGTGATTTTATATTTAAAGATAATATAACATTGTTTAACATTCGTGTAAATTTTAGTTGCTACATAGTTTGAGTTCTTCTACAATATTAGTACCATGACGACTTTTTTATTAACCTTTACATCATTTGAAACACGATTTAATTGTGTTAATGCAATGCATCGTTCGTATAAGGCAACATTTACACTTCAATATTAAATAGATCTAAAGGCATAATCAGATGATATTTTCTTAAATTGTGTTCTTTATATCTCAAATATTTTTTTCTCTAAATTGTTCAGCGAATCTACATGAATGACTTTGATTATGTGTTGTTACGTTAAACAGTATTTTATGGAGTGAATAACTACACTACGGTTAAACGTTATCGTGCTCTACATTTTTTTAATATTTAAAGAGTAGTAATATGTAGCACGTTTTTTTAAAAGTATTAAGTATGTAGTATGAGGCATGGAAAATATTGATTCTTACCGGAAATAAATTTATTGTTCATTTTATTCGTTGCGTCAACTTGGTCGGGATGAATATATGTACGTACATTACACATATTCTAGACTATATTTGACTATTATTACATTTCTTTCACTGAGGCATATTCTTGAGATTCCTTAGGGACGAATCACATGGCCAATCGGCTTACAATAACATTGTGCTCATAATATACATTAACTTAATAGTTAGTTATTATGATATCTAAGTTTCATTTAATAATACTAATGAACTTAGTTAAATTGTGTATCCGTTCAATGTTTAATTAATTATTTTTTATGTAACACACTGTACTACAGTATCTGAGAGAAGTGAACTAAATAGATGGTTAGGAACTTTTTAAGCAGTTTTAATGTAGATATAACCGTTTACTAGAACTATTTATAAATGTATGTATGCATGTCAAAAGAAGAGAAAAGTATTTCCTTCCACTTATTTTTAAAAGTAGCGTCTTGATACTTGCCAGAATTAATCATATCGCCAATACTTAAGAGCAAACAATTTCACATTATATATTCAATCATAATGTAAAATTTTGTACTCTCAATCGTTGCAATGATTTTTAATTTAATTATTTAATGTATGCCAAATAACTTGTGTATCTACCTTTTATAATTTTATTAATTTTGTATATAAGTAGTTGTACATAATATACAGGCGTTCAAAATTGATTAGATTTTAAATACAATTGATAGAGTTGGATTTTATAATTAATATTGTTTTAATTTAACGTCAGAATTCTTGACATATTTAATAACAAAGTGTCAGTAGACCGTCGTTTAATTTGAATGTATTATCAAAAACCAGATAGCTAGCAATCATTTAATAAATTCCTGAAATTTTAAATTTCGCCATTAAAATTTTATGATATTCATATATTATTTCATGATTATATATAATTATTATTTAGAAAAGTGTCGCGACGACATAATTATATAATAGAATTAGTAAATAAGTATATTACTTCAGGTTTATTCATTACTTTTAGAACACAAAATATATCAGATAGTGTTTATGTTTCCTATTAACCAAGTAATACCAATGAAATACCAATTTGAATTAAATATATAAGTCAATCAATTATTCAATCAATTATTTTGTTGCATTAAATTGTTTATCAAGTAGTGACATTTCACCCGATACATCACTTTTCACAATCTTAACCGATTGACTGGCGCGTTCATGACCTAGTCACTTTTTACAAAAATATTGTCATACATAAATCACCTTACATACAGAGGTATATTTAGTAATCCAGATTCCCGACCCGAAAACGTAGGTTTGGTAAACACTATAAAGTTATTGAGAATCATTGAAATCTATATTTTATATCCAATCCTCTACAAATATAATAGTTTTGATTTGTATAACTGTTCTTTATACATCAGTTGTTGGTGTGTTCTTTAGAAACTTGGATCACAATACATTGCAGAACATTCTTGGTCTCAATATCTTGTATGTAGACGCTAGCACGAAACATTTCATTGTGTACACTTAACCGGCGTGTTCTATAGTTCATTGTGTTGGGGGTCGTAACACGGTAATGCAAATGGAACCTCGCAGAATCCTCAACAGATCGATGACTTCGGGCGTTTTCATTGAAGTCACGTTTTCGTCGTTTACCTTGAAACAGTTGAGTAAAACGATTATAAATAGACGGTAAATAATAAATCTTAGGTATATGAAGTCTGTCAACACGTAATTGGCCAGCGTGGCGACAATGGCCTTAACTCTCTCATTATGAGGGAAGACTCGTGTTCCAACAGTGGAATGATAAAAACAATCGGAACGAAATAGACGGTTGATAGCGAGAACGGTGACACATTAAGTTCAAATTTTAATCTATCTGAAATAGAATGTAGGTATTGTAACATTGCAACTTAGCATGGGCCGGCCAGTATACCCGTTTACTACTTTCGTAACTAATATATATACTAACTCCAACAAATACAATAGGAAAGCTAAAGAATGTTGGAGCACAGTATTGAGCGCGTAGAACGCGCAGGTGAGCGAACGCTAGGGTGGTCGCCGCTAGGTGGCAGTACGGGTGCGCACCTGCAGGATGACGTCGCCGGGGCGCAGGCGGCCGTCGCGCGCCGCCACGCTGTGGCAGTACACGGCCGAGATGTAGCTCTGCGCCGACTGCGGGTGCGACTGCACGCTGAACCCCAGCCGGCTGTTCCAGCCGCGGTTCAGCTCCACCGTCACGATCTGCAACCGGGCGCCTTCGCTACTACTAGCACTTGAAAAACTCAATGCATTTTAATACGAAAATGTTGAAAGTACTACTCTTGCACGTGTTTTTTGATCTGCTATGACACGTTTTAAATTGGTTTGTTAAAAAATGATTGATTTTTGTAATTGTATTGTTCGAAATGTATAAATCCTACTCTGGACAAAACGCTCTTTTTGAAATATATCTCCGAAGAGTTTGTTCGAATGATGTATGTATATTTTTTCGCTGGGTGAGCTTTCATACTTCAGTCTTGTTTTCAATGTTTGTCGAAGGCAAACAGTTTAGCACTACTCTGGGTATCGATACAGTCTTTCATATTAAATAACCATGGCTTAGTTCTATTTTAAATACATATTATATTAGCATTCCATATGGCTCAAGTCACTATTAACAGTCAGAATAGTCGGCGTTACAATTAGTAGCTGTATACAATTAGTGACTGTTAATAGAATGAGAAACTCCACATTACTGGCTCTTGAGCCGAACTAACGACTAATTTACGATATTTCCATAATGACGAGGAATTCTATGATAAAAATATTATTAATAATATATCTATGATTACCGTGGGCTCGGAGCTGGTGTTGACGGCGGGCTCCGGTTCGACACTCTCCTGCTCGGGCTCCGGCTCGGCGGGCTTCGGTGGCGGTTCGACGTTCGCTTTGCGCTCGTTATCTGGCGACAACGCGGCACCTTTCCATTTTTTTAAGCAGTTACCTAAAGAACAATTTAGGTACATGCGATGTTTAAATAATTATATTTGATTCCATCGATCATTCCCTTTAATTTTTTTTCATATGACTGTTAATAGTTGAATCACACTGTTAATAGTTGAATTATTAATTACATTTATGAACGTTCGTTAATGAAAATATCATACTACTCGTATAATGTGACTAAATGATTAATTTATACCAATGACATTCCAAATTATGCAGTTTGGTTACTAGTATAGAAACGGCGAAGAAAGATAAGATCAGCATTGTTAAATATATTATTTATTTTTTCCGTAGAGTGGTTACTGAGGATACTCGTATCGTGTACCGTTTATGGGTGCAAAGAAAAAACCTCACCGTCGTCTTTATGTGTATCGGAGCTGGCTTCGTTAGAGGAAGTATGGAGTACAGCGCTTTGGTAGGCCGGGTTCGAATGTTTGAAGCGCGCTTCGTCGCTCGACAGCTCCGCGGGCATCGACACCGGCTCGTCGGAGTCCGCGGGGAACGCCGGCTCGCCGTACTTCGGGCGCGCCATGTCCTCCTGGTACACGTTCGGCGCGTCCAACGCCTCATTGTCCAGATTGTTCAGCTCGTAACCATGTGGTGGTACTGGAATGGTAACAGTTTTAAAAATCATAAGTATTGCTGTATTCGCAACTGACGTTCCAATAGGATTGTTATTTTTTTGGGAAATAAAATATTTGTTAACAGTTTCATACATATTATCAACTTTAAGTAGGAAAATAAGAACGAATATATTCGTTTTATAATTTTTAAATTGTTAGTTTGCTAAGTCACTGAAATATTTCTTTACTTAATATTAGTTTTTATTATTACCCAATGTTTTTACTCAATATTACTTCTGTATTTTGGAAATTATTTTAATATTAACATCTTGATTCCAAGGTACTTTTCTAATATTCTTAAATGAGCTTGTTGGATAGAGAGGAACGTTTTGAAAGGTTAAGGAACATGCGATTTTATTAGAAAAGTCAGTGATCATCACGTCATACATACAATATTTTGCTTTACAATAGTAGTTAAAAGAAATTTTTTAGAGAAATCATTAGTTCATGACTGAAAGTAAGATTTACGATGTTCTGTGTTTAAAATGTAGGAGTGATGTAAACATGTGACATGAATATGTGTAGAAACGTAAGTGTTCTAGCACTTTCGATAAGGTGTAGACCACAGTAAACATGTTCGTGTTAACTTGGCAATTTCTATGTAGAATGTGCGAAGAAAGTTCAGTGAAAAATAGCGTGTAGTCAGTGTAAACAGCGGTTTACTTTCTCCAGTGCTAAAGCAATAAACATATCTATGAGAGCGTTGCATTACAATGACAAATATTGTTTCGCATTTCAATGGCACGCGGTAAAAATTCACGGCATTTTATAGGAAAAGTAGTCCTTCTAAACATTATCAATTTATTTCTTTTATTCGAATTAATTTTTTTTTGGTAATTAATTGTTTCGAATTTAACAAAACGAAATGCAGTGCGACAATAACTGTATTGTATATTGCTTGCCGTATTGCATGATAACTTGTAAGAATATGTGGTGAAAGTACAGAGACCATAAATTCTATGTTTGAAATAGGATAAAGTGGGCATCGCTTAGATTTTAGAGGTAATAAGGTATTGTTGTTCTAAGTAATGTAAATATAGGTAGTATGGGTGTTTCTATATGGGAATACAGTGCTTAAGTCCGACAGGCCGTCAATCTGCTTCGGATGGATACAAAGTGCAACTAGCGTTCGACTGAAGAATTTGTCAGATATAATATTTTAATTTATAGACGTAAATACAGTCCTGAGGTTTACAGATTCTTGAAGTATCGTGAAATATCGAGGAAACAAGCATTTCCGTGGAGATTTAAAAGAATAGGGTAAGTAAAGTTGAGCGTATGGAATTAGGTTTTGAGTTTTTTTGGATTTGTGATTCTTAAGGATTATAGAAGTGCGAGATTCCTTGAAACTAAATAATCAACTCTGTGACGGCGTTCTTTTAATTTGTTGAACAGTGCTAACGAATCTTGGGACAAAAATTTTTTCGAATAGGTACTTTTCAGAGTCAGTTAAGACTGCTTTGATATATGGACAGACCGTGCACGGTGCTGGTTTAATAGGGTGTGACAATTCTCCAGTCGCGTGAGAGGGCGGGGTGCGAGCGAGCCGACAAGTCTCACCTGTCAGGCTCAGCTTTTGTTTCCTACAAGTGGGCGGGGCGGTGGGGCTGGCGAGCGCCACGCGGCGGCGCGCGGGCTGCAGCGGCCGCGGCCGCTCGCTCGGGTCCACGCTCTTAGGACGTTCGACCGGTTCGGATACGTTTGCACCGTTCGCGTCTAGCGGAACGTTTGGTGGATCTGTGTGGAACACCTACTCGCTTAGTGCATCGCGGGTGTGAGCCGGTTCGGTGCGTGTGTTGTTGGCGCTTGTATGTACTGTGTATTCAACTGTACGCGTTTATTTACACAAGCGGTTTTTATACAGAAAAAATATTTAACATCTGAAAATTATTTGATATATCAGGTAATAAATAAGTTTCGTTTAAATAATAAATTACATACCTATTTTAATTTGGCATCGTTTACTCACTGCGTAATGTCCCGTGTGTAAACATATATTAATTTGGATCGGTTATGCAAATAGCGCCTGCTGGCTCGAGCAACCGCAGGTAATTACGTGGGTTTGTTAGCCAAAATTTATGCAAACCCTGCTCCCACCGGTCAATTTACGATCTTTGACATTTTATACACATATATGTATGTATATGTTTAATCGTTAATAGATTAACTGGCGGTAATTAACTTTTTAATGTTGGTCGCAAATTAAGAGTTGTTTCCTTCGACGACTAATTTAGTCTGTAAATTATTGTTTTCATAATTTATACAAACAAATTTACTTTAGTTCCCAGGCGCAATTTGAATCCAAGTACCGAGATACACATGTTTTAAATAAAAAAAATTCTTACTTTCTGATTGAAAAAAAAAACGATCGCAATATCTGATTAGTTTTTCTGCATTAGTTATCTTTCAAATAAACATTTAAAGTCATCCTATAAGAACTCCCTAGGTAGGAAAAGAGAAAAGCTCTAACCAGGTAGAGAGCAGATGGACCTGACATAGTAAAAGAGAGACTGATTACCAGGGGTCTCGTAGTGGTTGTTCTCCTTGGTCAGTTTCCTGTACTTCCGCGGCGACAGACATGGCGATCTGGCGCCGTCCACGGCGTCCGGAGTCAGTCTTCGAGCCGCCAGGTCGCACAGCATGGACACCGCCTCAGGTCTACGGATGAGACAAAACCAACTTCGTAAGGTAAGACCGTATTTGACGTACATAGTCTTCTACAAAAGTCAAATGAAAATGTTAGTGATTTATTACTATTCATTAAAAACAAGTTTTTTTCGTGTCACTTATTGTATTTTTTTGTGTTGTTTCTATATCATATTATTATGTATTCGATTGTTGCATTTATTCCACTATTCTCCTTTTTAACATGACCGATACTATCAAAAATATGCAGTACCAATCAGTACGTCTATTATTATCTATGTAATTTTACTCTAAAATTTTAATTACTATTTCCGATATTTGAATTACCATCTACTGTTTGTTATGTTACAAACATACACAAAATTATCTAAGTACATCGTTACAGTGTTGGTACGCATCACGTAAGTCGCGGTAATGCACCTGAGCGGCGGCTTGGGCCTACTGAGCGGCGCGTCCGAGTCGGTGGGCCCGTCGTCCTTGGGCGACAGCGGCGACAGCGGCGTGGCGGCGTGGTCGCGGTACAGCCGCAGCCGCACGGACGCGCCGCACGCGCGCAGGAACGCCACCGCCTCCGCGTGCGACATGTTCGACATCGGCGTGTCGTTCACCTGCGCACGCGACCCGCTATAATCTTACGTAACATGTAACATCTCCCCGAAGAAGTTAGTAGGGAAGTGAGTGAGAGTGGTAAGAGGTAAAAAGAAGTGAACACACTCCCACGTTTCACCAGTGGCACTATACCTCCCTTCATGGAATAGGTGGTGAGCTTATTGCTATGCACCGGTCACCAAACCAGATTTCTATCTACTACTAAGAATTTCATCTTAGTCAAACGCAATAGTACCCGATCCGAGAATCGAATACAGAACCTCTCTATCGGCAATCGCGCTTGCAATCAGAATTTTGTAACCATGATTTGGATGACAGACGTATTAACGTTTGTCATGAGAAAGAGAGAGGTATATAAGCTTTTTTATCTGAGCATATTTCGTTATACATACGTCGTAACATAATTAATAATCTCAACGGTTCCGTAAGGTTCCTTGTTTAGAAGTCCCACAACGAAAATAAAAGGTAAATGTATTTACCTACAAATTATATTTTATCTTAACAGTGCGATGTTCTACTGAATTATACAGTGACCGGTACTAAACATCTATATACATCATAGTACTTATATCTTCGGCATGTTAGATGACCCTTGGCGTTGCCCGACAAGATGCGTAGGCGTCATTCCTACAGACGTAAACAGTCCCGCATACCTTCTGTACTTTGTAGAAAAGACAGCACTCAGCTATAATTTCTCTTGAGATGGTTTTTAAAATATATCCAGATTCCAGTACTTAATAAAAAAAAATTGTAGCAATTTTATTTTCTTTTTTTTTTCTTGTAAACAATGATTTTACTTGCTTTTAATTGGAAAATATTATGCAATATGTAGGTACATATAGAATATAGGTTCTATTAAGCCCACCGTTGGAAGTGCTATTGATTAACGCCAAAGATTAGCGGTGGCGATTCCACGTTAGTAGAATCTTGTGCGTTATATTACCTTTTAACGTATTTAAAGGTTAACGACACGGCTGCAATCCGTTTGCGCTCAGCGTTCTAATGTGGGCTCGTGTGATAAATTGGCGTTACGTGGAACCGAGCACGTGTGTCGCCGGCTCATCTCGATTGAGACGCAACACTTCTCTAGTAATAATAATAATACGTATAAGGAATAGCGGAACGTGGTTATTATTTATTGAACCGGATAATATACAGATATGCAGCGTAGAATAATAATAATATATGCAATGCTCTCTGCCTACCCCGTTCGGGATCTAACGTGTTTGTATATAAAAGGGTATGTTAATATATTTACATACATTATATTAAAATTCAGCTTACAGATTTAGCCCACTATAAAGGTTACCCCAAAACTGTGGGTGTCGTTATTTTAAATTGATTGTGAAGTGGGGTTGGTTCTTCAAGAGAAGCGCAAAGAAAGCGCTTCTTCAAAGCCGGCAAAGTATTAACCACTCCTCGAGTGTTGCTAATGTACATAGGCGAAGGTAACCACTTACTGTCAGATAGCCCGTCTGCCTGTTCGTCAGGCTAAATATAAA
This sequence comes from Parelbella ahira ahira, assembly GCA_018244795.1. Classification (NCBI taxonomy): domain Eukaryota; kingdom Metazoa; phylum Arthropoda; class Insecta; order Lepidoptera; family Hesperiidae; genus Parelbella; species Parelbella ahira. Next base: position 20,302 of record DWME01000530.1, read on the forward strand.
AAAGAAGTCACATATTCTGATCTCACCGCAACTATCCGGTCCCCTGGTTGTATTCGCCCGTCGCTCAAGGCAGGTTCTCGAACCAGTGCCCTTACGTAGTGTCCCAGGGCGCTGTGATCCTCCTTCCGAAGCGTGAACCCGAGGGAACCGTTCACCTTCGTCATCACTATGTCGAACTCCTGTAATATTTTTCAATAAGATGTGAATATGTACGAAATGAGATAGGAATAAATTCATAAAAAACGTGCAAAAAATATGATAACAGTAATTTAAAATAACATGAAATGGAACTATAGGTATGTTATCGTTGTTTAAAAATTTTAAATTTTTATTGTAAATATGAATTCAGATGTACTCAAGAAATTATATTACTTAACCACATTCATTATAATGTTCAGTAATCATATATTGTAAATTAAATATTTTTTTTAGTACTTATCTATAATACCCCAATGACTATTTCAATTATTTCAAAACTCCTTTTAATAAATTCTCTTATTCCTATTATGTCATGTAAATTCGAAATTATTTTAATAAATATAATTTACGTGTTCCACTGATGATCAAAGCGAAAGTCCCTTTGATTACTCAGCTCAAATTGTATATACCGAATGATAAATATATTTAATTCATTATCATGAATATACCGCTGTTATGATAGACAGTGATATAATCCGATCATATTTCTGATTGATACAAAATATTACAATGTTAAATATAGTCTTTAGAGTTATTATACAACCTAGTGGCATTAATCTAGTTATATATGTAGGTACAAAATGTAACACATTAATGTAAGGCTGTCTCAAAAAACTTCTGAATTGTAATGAACAAACATTTTTTTTCGCAATTTTATTAATAAATATAATAAGCAACCAAGTAAGAAATATTTTTAAATAAAAAAAATACATTCAAAAATATTACAAAAGCCCTTCTTACAAGACGTTCTTGTAAAGTAAATTAAATAGCCACTTGGCGCCTATATCATTATTTAATGGGCAGACTTTTGTAAGTTAATTTCCGTGATGGAAACTTAATTTTTTTTCTCTTGTAAAAGCTTTCGGGATAATTTACTCACCACCGATCCATCATCCTGCGAGCGTGAACATAAAAGATTATTAACGAAACTGTAATGTACCATCGAAATATTTTAACTTTTTAAATATTACCGCCTATCAAAGGACGTAATAAATAGTAAAACGGTTTCTATCGCCAATGTTCGTGAGAGCGGTAAACCGCGTATGAAATAATTAATCAAACATACGATTTTAACTCCGAAACACATGAGTATTTATTAATTTGATTGTATAAATTTAATGAACTTTGAAAATTTCAACAATTGTTTAATGAAAATTTTAACGCAGCATGGAATTCACAAACCATATTTTGGTTAACTAAATTTGGAATTGTAAGAACGATATTTAAGATATACGAGTATAGGTGCCTACGTACATCTAGGTAGGTATATACGACAATAAGTGTTTTGTACCGAATATTGGCGTTACCGTAATTTTCTGCTGTAAAATTTATCGCGAAACATTAAAAGTTTAATAGATTTATGAGTGGCGTGAAATGAGGGAAGTTCTTTAATAGGCACTCCTTAATATTTTAAAAAGTAATTATCTTAGGTCATTAATCATAGCTTAAGACATTATGGCCAGATTTTTCCCCGAAGATCAACGGCTAGTCGTCCCGGGAAAATGTCTAAAGGTAATTTACTGAGTTTTTGCACGTCATCGTTTTCATTGTCTGCATGTGAAAATCGAATTATTTTCGTAACATCAATTTTTAGGATGACAACACCTTTTGTTTATGGTTCGGCTGCTGTGGTAATATGTATCTCTTCAGCTTACTGTCAAGCAGCAGTATTTGAGTTTGTTATATTTGCACTGGCAATAACGCGTTTGATTAAATTTGCATGCCTCTCGAATTTTACACTATTTTACATTATAAATAGCTATAGTTACACAACTCACTGTTAAGTCACGGTTAACCGCATACCAATAGTCTATTATTAAGTTCTACAACAATGTAACAGTGTAATGCCAAATGAATATCGTAACACAAATCGACACACCGAATATTGCACTTATGCCGTACATTACAATAATATTATCAGGCTTGTTTCTAGTTATCTTTTTCATTTATTTCTGACATCGAACATATATGAACTGCTGCTTATGCTGTTCATTTCAATAATATTTATTTTTAAGTTTGTAATTTGTTTTGTTTTTTATTTATTTCTGACATCAAATATACACGTTCATTTGTTTTTAGTATATGTAATGTCATAGTGCATTTAAATGTCTGCGTTTTGAAGTAGTCGTTGAAATAAAAGGAACAATAGTACTTCAAGCCAAAGCCGACAACGAGCACTCAGTGTTAATCGCCACCGGTACAAAGCCGTACATTTTTATTTGACATTTCGGTTCCTACAATATTTACGTACATTTTTAGCACCAAAACTTTTGAGAGCCAGTATTTACTAAATGTATACGTTCATAATTACGTCTGAAAATATTTCGTCACTCTCTCTAGTTATATTTGTAAAGTCGCTACAATTACAAAACCTATAAATGTGGTAATTAAAGTTACTGGAATGAACGACACAAAATAATGTAGAAACAACTATAAATTTCCAGAAAAACTATAATTTCGCGTAAATATTTTGAATTGAGATATTTAATACGGTAAAACTAAGGAAGATTGCGTTTTTCTCTACTATGATATTTAAAATAACACATGGTAAAATATATATTTTTCTGTTCCTAAACATTTTAAATAAAACACATACCGTTATATAACTATCATATCGTTCGGTATCTAAATTGAATTTCGTTCAATATTCAATACTGATAAATATTCAGGTGCCATTAGTCGGATGACTGCTATTTTTATGTCGGACAAGTTTTATGCAGGTACAAAAATATATTACATGACTAAACTTGCATCAATGCATACTCGTATATCTAACAAATGCACTCCAGTTCTATCATATGTGTCTCTTAGCTAATCTAAACTCTATGCTAATAGCGTTTATTTTTATAGTACTCGTTGTATGTTGCATTTCTATAGCAGCTAGGTTTACTAATTAGAATCAATCTATACTTTTGTCGATTATAAATAAATTTAAGGTACATATAAAAGGCAGAAAGAGATGCGCGTCAGGGTTTGAAACAAGAATCCCCAGGAGATGGATACTGGATATTAACCCACTTTCAATTGGCACTGCAACTTTAATAGTACATTCATTTTGATATGAGTAATATGATATAAGTAAAGTACATTATATTTCTCTTTTACACTGTCTTAAACTGTAAATACCATTAGATATACAACATGTTTACCACTGTCCCGGTATAATCCCTGCAAGCGAGTTGGCAGCTGTTTGATGCTAAGTTGTTATATATAGAACTGCGGATATTTATAACATATGTAGCAGGCAATAATCATCAAAACTTTTTAATGGGTTATTTATGAATCGATGCGGTGCATGTTGGTTAATAAGCGCAGTGTGGAGTTTGGCTGTAATCCCAACTGAGGGTTAGCGCGGATGTGGCCTTTGGTGTGCTTATTCATGTGCCTATTGACTGTTGTCATATATTATAAGTTTGCGATGATAGTAGTAATAAAACATTAGACACCTCTGAAACAAATTCGTCGTATGCATATACACCTTTATGTAGTCTTCATAATATACTGGCTATGATCGCAATATTTAAGGCGCTAAATATCAAGGCTAAAGTAATAATATGATTTAATTCCTTCAGTACTTGTATATTTAGATACGACGGTACAAAAACGAAAGAAGTTTGTTAATATCAGGTTAGATTATTAAAACTTCATCTTTCTCGTACCTCGTTTATTGTTTTACCATTTAACCCTACGGGTAGGAAGTGAGTAGGCGAGTAACTTTACCTCATATTGTTTGTTGTATGTAAACTCTCATGATTGTTAGATTTTAAATGTTCACAACGAGCAAGTTGCGGAGTAAACAAGTGCAATGTACTAAATGAATTTCGTTCGAAACAAATGATGATACTTTAATAGTAGATATTTATGTTTAATTCAATTCTAATCTTGCTTGAACACTATTTCGATTGGCCGATTTACGAGTAAGTATAACAGTCTAAACATACGTAAATCGATAAATATGTTTGTTAATATTTAACGATATTATAATCAGTAAATATTGACAGTAAACCGGCAATGTTACGATTTCTAATCCGGTTTTCATTTTATTGAATTCTCTCAATATTTTTGTTTTTTGTTTGTATAAAATCTTCTACATGACTAATGGAGAATCATAGACCATAAAATTGAGTAAGCAAACAGACTTTGAATAGACGTTACGATTAAGATAAAACTAAGAACAAACTTCACTTTATTAAGTTTGAAATTTATTTTAATTATTAATTGTCTATAGTGAGTAATAAATTATTTTAAAATAGTACGCACAATTCTGTATGACGAATTCATGCAGAATGCAACATCCTCCTTTCCACACATGCGAAGTTACATAATATACAACACGGTTTATTGGAAAATAATTTATTTTTGTTTATTGCCAATGGATTTTTAAGAAATATTGTCTGATGAGACTACTATTTAATAGGCTTGCGATTGGCCGCGATCTCACCTGATGGCAAACGCAGATGCCTTTTAAAATTTAGCACGCATGCCTAGAACTTATTTAAGTACATTGTACGTAACAAATAATGGACACATGCAAGCTTACCCCATACTGTATATCGTAAACAGGTAGGGGCCGGTCGAGGTCGGGCAGGTGCAGGTCGGGGCGGCGCTCGGGCTCGGGGCTCGCTTCCCGGCGCCCGCGGCCCTCCGACGAAGACGTGGTCGCGCTGCTCGTCGTTTGTGATAATCTGTTTGCAATTGTCATTGGAATAGTTTTACACTTCACGTTTCCATTACAGGCAGCTGTCTAATACTGATTTTATAAGTCGAGCATCCCCACTTAATTCAATTAACCTTGACTTTGCTCGATACGTATAATGAAGCGGATCTGTTGCATCAGATTTAGCTGTGACCCGTCGAATCATAGCTATCTTTTCTTTCATTTTGTTTAACTTACGTATATTGCAAATATTTTACTGTACGGAAGAACAATAATAAAACAAGCACGCTTCAGAATTTTGGTGACTTAAATAGGGCTTAACTCCTATATTAGGGAAGACCTCATCACATACGAAAAGATGAATTTATTAACGAACGAACGAATGAATGAATAAATGAGATGATATTAACAGATGTAGAAGTTGTTTTATAGTTACCTGGCGTGCAATGGATGGCAATTGAGCGGGTCTAGAGGCAGGTGCGGCGGATGCGGAGTGCGCGCGGGCGGAGTCGGCGGGTCTGGTGGCGTCACACTCTCCAGGACGTCGCTGGGCGGCCGGCATACCCTCAGCTCCACTCTAGCTGCTGCCGTACGCAATACTTCTAAGGCTTCCTGCAGATAAAGGTACAACGTTAGCATTTAACGTATAAATTAAAAAAAAAATGCTATCGAGCATATTTCATGTAAGCAACGTTTATTTGGTTCTCAGCGTCAATTTATTGTAAGATTTCAATCATATTTTCATACATCTACGTTCTGCAATGAGGACCAACTGACCCGTATACCCACTTACGACTACGATATAAAAATAAAAATAGAACGCAATGCAGGCAAATGCATATCGTGGATTGATTTCATACGAAATAGTTATTTAATCGAAGCAGCAAATATATCGGTGATTTCTTTTATTATTTTTGTATCGTAGTATTTCCTGGTAACCGCAATATACGGCCGGAGATTTATATGGTTTTTTTTTGTTTACTTTGGAAGCATAGGTAGGTATATGAGTTCTTTTAATTGAAAAAGAATTCATATTTAATGAAACAATTTATTATTTCGTAAGTATTCAGGTATTGTCAAAATTGATAATAAGATATTATTATTATTATTATTGATGTAAGCAAATAAATAAATCTGTAACCCTATAAATTAGAGGAAAGAGAGCTTAAAGTAAAAATTATAATTTATAATATCACACATTTTATTAGCAGTAAAGCCTTGTAAACAGAGATTAATATTACGAAGAGGAAGTGGTAGATAATGTTATGTACATTAAAGTTGTTGTATCAAACTAATTAGCATAGTGGAGTGTTACCTGCTGTTCCATATTAATGGATTATCACATGCATCATGTCGGGCTATTAGCGACGACCTAATGTGATTGTTATAGATTAGATTAGCATAGAGATGTCAATACTATAGTTAATAATAATAATCTTGACTTGAGCGCGACTGCCGATCGGTAGGTCCTAGGTTCAAATCCCGAGTCGGGTGCTATTGGATTTTTCTAATTTAGAATTTCTAGTAATGGGAGGGTAGTACACTCCTCTGCCTACCTCTTCGGGGATTACAGCCGTGATGTTACATAGTATTTTTAGTAACGACTCGGAGTCTGGAATTGTGCCCGGTGTATAGCAATAGGCTCACCACCAATTCCGTGAGACTTAAACGTAATTGGTGAAACGTAGGGAGTGTACTACACTCCTCTGCCTACCTCTACGGGGATAATAGGCGTGATCTTACGTTAATTATTTATTAATTTTCATTGTCTTTCAGAAATACAGTTTCAATATTGAAGAAAGATTTGAAATTGCAATGAGCATTTCTGTCATATTCTAATTGAACCGAGTATGAACATGTTACGAAACATACCTATTAACTGCACTCCGTTAGACTAAATCGACCTGGTTATTGTGAATATACTGTACATAATAATGTATTTATTAATATGATAATGATGTGTATCTCTCAAGGAGCAAGTCTAAGTTACTCGTATGGGAATGTTGACTGATGGACACTTAAGTGATGTACTATTTATTTGCGTATATGTTATATGTAGGAGTGTACTACACTCCTCTGCCTACCTCTTCCGGGATTGCAGACGTAATGCTACATTTTTTAAACATACATATCATTCCATTTCTATTATCTATTTAAGCAACATTAATGTTCGAAAGACGATAAGAATCTCATTACTTCTGCCAAGATAATTATTATAATACGAGGTGTTGGACGATCGTAAGCCTTAGCTTCGCGGAAATAATTTATTTGGACAATATCTCGACCTAACCGTCAGAAATTGGCGCTTTGTGTGCTTACGTTACGTCTCATTTATTTATTGTATTGCTCTTTTTTTTTATTTTATTTATGTACACACAGTAAAAACAAAGGAATATACACAAGAACAGTCTTCCAGTAGGCCCGCTGGTCGCAAAGTCAATAGGTATGGCCAACCTAGTGCGTACGGAGTATATATTTATGTATAATCCTTTTATGAAATCAAAGCAAATGTTACGGTACAAAACATTGGCAAATATTCAAAAGGGTAATTCCATTTTAATTAATAAACCGGATAATTAATGCTTAAATTAATTCGACGTCACCTGTGATTTTCCTAAAGATTATATTAATATCATTGTAATTGATTAATTTAAACGCCTCTATAATTTGACTAATAGCAATTCATTAAATGGGTAAAACGGAATGAACTAGAGCAACTAACGATCACTCGTAAAACGCTCGTGTTTTCGTACGGTCTGAATGTTTAATTTATTTATTGTTAAACTTAAGCTAAGTTACAAAGGATTGCTTAAAATCATTCTTTATCAGATAATCTGTGATGATGGTGAGAATGTGTGACAGGTAGAAAAAAAAAACAAGGGCTATGGGCTATAATATAATACATATGAAGATCACCACCAGAAACTGAATTAAAATTAGTATTGGAATTTATAAGTAAAAATAAATGACTTATAACTTCGGAACTATGATGTCGGTTCGTAACTGTCATTTTCTAGAAGTTTACGAGGAATAAGTGCGTTACATCATTTTGTTCTACAGTAGGTACCTTTGTTATAATATTTTCGTATACTAATCATACAAAGAATAAAATTGAGAAAAAACTTATCAAAATGTGTATATAATATATATATACACACACACAAATAAATACACATACACAAATGCACGCTTACGCACGAACATACGCACAACCACACGTGTATATACCTACATATATGTATATGTATATATAAATATTTTCAAGCTTAATAAAAAGAAAATCTATGGTTGTAGATTTTTCACTAACTGACGACAATAATTGATGTACGTCATCGACTGTAAACTGCAGGATGTTTGGTAGAGAACTGGAATATGACGCGTTGTATATCATTTTTATTACGCTTGCTCTATCGATTGAGAACGGTCCCATGGCCCGCTTAATAATCGAATTGAGTCCAATCTGCGATGACGTGGACAATATTATTAAATTGTGTGCGGAGTAACATCAGTTCGCGGCACTGCGCCCCGCGGCGGACTCTGACCGGCTAATATAAAATAGCAGGGTTGCCTTGTTGTTCACTTATTAAACTTTTACATAGGTAGATACTATTATTTTTTTTTGTTCCGATGATCATTTCAGTGCTTTAAAGGTTGTTGTTTGAGACTGGCGGAATACCGCTGCGGTTTTGGTACAATTGGCAGGAGCTCATGACAAAGCAGATTGGATAGGTTTATATTCTAGTCGGGGTTATCCCGAAAATATACATGAGCAGATACACAACTTAATCGTGTTTATATTTACCCACGAAACGTTAAAATAATGAAATGTACATATTTTTATGCTTTTCTAGCATTAATACTATAATAATTACCAGATAGTACGTAAATATAATACCTACTTAAACAGTAGTCAATATCGGAATTTTTTTTTATAATGCACTTTAAACATTTCATAATTTGACAACCCTAACTACAATCGAACACTCCCAAGTAAGATATATTTTATCAAACAATGATTTTCTGATCTTGTAGCCGAGTGTTTTATTGTTGACGATAATTCATATCTATGTAGTTTGGAGCCGCTTTTATTAAAGTTCCGTCGTGATCTTAAGCTAGATGCGGCTATAAAAAATTTAAATGGTAGTAGGATCTACTTTAAGTTCTAAACCGTATTTCTGTTGCCAAATGGCAATGTACATGCTCATTACAGCGTTCCAGAGCAGAGATATATTCAATAGTCAGATAAGACGGTAATTCAATTAAAACTCGTCCTATTTCAGTTCAATATACAAAATGTATCTCATTACTTGGTTCAATAGTTGCCGCCACGTGTTTACGGTGAAACATTCTGTATACATCGCCATTACAAAGTTTCCCGCCAAACTTTATCGGCGACAACGTAGATATACGACGACAGCTTGCGCAACTCGCTGGAGAAGATTGAAGTGTTAATGTTGTCGTACGACAAAATGAAATTAGTTTATCGACAAATTCACAAAACCATGACAAGAAATACAGAATTACAGAAATGTAGGACATAAGGTTCCATCATTGTGCTCAGGATTTCAACGTCTTTATGAGTTATTTTTGCCTGCTGCTATCCTGATTCTCCCATAGGAATGAGAGATTTTCATGGCGTAATATCTCGACCCAAAGAATAAGGTGACATTATAATTAAAGCTGAAATCGGTCCATAAGTTATTGTGAGTGTTGTAAACAGACAATTAGGTGAGCAGACAAAAATTCCTAATATTATTGTTTAGTGGTCCTTCTACTTGACACTTTAAAACGAATTGTAAAATATCGTGTACAAATATTATCCTTGCTATTGCAGAAAATAGCTTGCTATTGTAGAAATGACAGACAAGTGGTTTGTGTGTCATTTCTAATCACTTGCATATACATATGTAATAAATTTAATATTAATGCAACTGGACATAAATGAACTGCACGAGCTTTAGGTGTTTTCAATTTATAAATAGCATTTTATTGTAATTGTAACATAGTAACAATTATTTATAGAATCACGGATTATATATGAAACATTAAACCTTCCCCATTGAAACCAATAGCGTGCAGTTGATAAAAAAAATATGACGGAATATTAAATCAGGATAAAAGCGTCAATAAATGTTATACAATTAAACAAAATAAATAACGACGAGTTGTTTGCAGGAAACGTCTGAAGTGGCAACACGGAGCAAGTGTACGACCGGAACAACATTATATATAGCTTGGCGGGGACATTTCGCAGTTTATTACGTTTTGCGGACTCGCGGCGAACAGTGTTGGCGATTTCATAAAAGTTTTTACGCTTATTACCTACTGAGTTCTTAGTATGTAGGGAGTGTTTCAACTACATTTTACAATTTTTAAACGCGCTCACATTGGTGTTCTCTCTTCATTTTTAGCTGGATATAAATAGCTGTTGTTATATTATTTTTTAGTGCCGCGAATAGGGGTTGAGATTATCTCGCCAGTAACCGAGGCGGTACCATAATAATGAGGTCACATTTAACTTGAAATGTTTATCACTCTTCCAAAATTACCATTGAGATTTGTTTCGTTACGGCTATTGTTATATTTTGTTTCGTTTCCAAGGCATCTCATTTTTAGCCCGAACAAGAACGAATGATAAAAATACATTTTAAGTGTTATTTTCTTCGCCTCTATCGGTTGAATTTTGTCCAATTGTGACATCGTTAATTCTAACAAACATAAAAAAAAATGAATTTTGCGGTCGTATTGTGGACAAATTGATCATTGAAATTCCCTCTTCAGAAACAGTCGCTGTATCTGTTTCTGCCACTCAACAGCATTAGTCATATTGTTATATATTAATTAATTATATTATTATACTGTCTAATTGGTCGAGTGATTACAAGCGCAACTGGTGAACGAGAGGTCGGGGGTTCGATCCCAGACTCTGGTACTATGGGGTTTTTTAACTTCATAAAAATAGCTCGGCGTCTAGATTTGTGCCCGGCGTATGGACATAGGCTTAACATGTATTCCATGATGGGTTGGCTAACGTAATTGCTGAAATGTTGGCGTGTACTACACTCTGTATATGTACCTACTTCTTTGAAGAGATACCGGCGTGATGTGACGTTATATTGTATCATCACGCCAGGTTCTTTGCGGGATACGCAGAGTGAGTTATGTAATACATTTTATATTCTCCGAGTATTTCCACCCCTGTTAAACGACTTATTTATTTATATTTTACTTTATCCTTACAATTGTTATATAATTTTAACATCAATATTTTTTTTCATTTGCTTATCAGTAGTCTGTACCTACTGAAAAATAATTAACATTAGTTATTTTTTATCGATTTAGGTATTATTGACACCGTTCTTATTTGATTTGGGGCGTAATTAGCATAAGATAATTAGTTATCTAATCTTAGTTGTCAGAATAATTAAACTGAATAAAACTAGATCGCGTCACCTACGGATATATGCTTTCACTGAACCATGAGATCATAGTATAAGGACATTTGTCTCATATTAAAGAATAACTATCCTATTAATATCTCATTTCAATAATAGGTCATACTGACATATATTGTAACCGTGTATCTCTTTTTAGGTCCATTTTTTCACCAGTCATTTTCTACCATTATCGGACGTCAAAACCCTTAAATGGAAGTTTCTTTCTGAAGAAATAGCAACCAAAAAGTCTCATTAACAATCGGCTGTTGTAGTGACAAGTGATCTAACTCTAACTGCTCTGAACGTATAAGGACTATTAAAACGGTAATTAATTTATTTAACAGTTTATTTATTAGCTCCTTTATTCGTTATTTAAACAGAACTAGCTACATTAGTCCAGTTAGTACTTAATGCTGGAGAAATATATAGGTTAGAGGTAATCCGTTCTTCGTGTGCTTTTCTAAATCGCCCGTAAAACCTTAAAAGGGTTTAATGACTGGTCGGTAATAACAGCCAGAACCGACGGCTTTGATGTTTGACCAAGAACGGCTAGGCTCATGAAATTTAAGCACTTACAAGCGTTATTAGTAAAATATTATCCGACATTGCTTAGCTTACAATTCGTTTGTGTTTATATTAGAAAACAATCATGTAGGTATTTAAAAAAACTATGGCCAAGAGCTGGCCTATACTAAATAAAAAAAAATTATGCACTTGGGAGTGCTATCAAATGTTTTATAATTTTCTAGTCTTGGTGTACCTACTAAGTAATATAAG
>DWME01000531.1:0-32365 GCA_018244795.1 Parelbella ahira ahira
AACCAATTATTTTGTTTTATAGCTTGTAGTATGTTTTATAAAGATATGGAATAAAAAAAATGAATGTGTCATTTTTAATTAAATAAAGACACCCATTGTCGTCGATTCGTCAACTCGCCTACAATGTAAAAAAATTCCGTCCATTAAACTGACATTCAATTTAGGCGAAAGTAACGGCAGAAAAATGGTATCTTGAAGAAGGTGAGGCGTTCGTTCAAGCTCAAGCAATGGCTCTGTTATACATCCTAGACTGCATTCGCTTTAAATCAGATGATATTGGAGTAAAATGCAAGCCTATTGCTAAATTTTAAAAAATTTACTTGGAATATCACCGGAAGCCTAAATTTGAACGTCTAACTTACTAGTGTAAATTGAATTTCATGCTTTAAAATGTGCTTATATATTTTACATATTACATAACTGGTCAGGCAATTTTATAAAAATACTTTACGGAATGAGGAATAACAAAATTTCCTTAGGTTGTAGGTAGGTACCTACTATTAAAGACTTCCTTGGAAATTCCCAGAATGTTGTTTTTTAAAATTAAAGACATCGTCTCAAAGAGCAAGACAGGCTGCTAGTCAACACTCGAGGGTGGATGTGACTCAGCGAAATTATACTATTGCCATTTGAGTGCCATCATTTCAACGAAAACCGTTAATGGTACAGAATTTTTCTCGTCATAATGACGGATGCTAAAATTTTAAAAATGTACCCATTAGGCGCACTCATTCTGCTATTTTAAAGAAATATTTCACTATGAAATTTGTTATCAACGTTTGATATGAAATTGCTATCATATTTTTCATGGATAAAAGACGAAATACGTGGAATTTCTTTACATTTTCTTTCTTGTAATATTTTATCAATAATTTTAAGGAATGCTTCGCTTACGTGTTATAAAAAATGATCTATACATATCGATACATATGAAGACTAAATTACTGTACCTGACATTTTGTATGCGAACATATCGACTTATTTCGTTATTCTCTTTCTCATATAGAGTTTGGCTATTTGTCTGTTGTTTCGTCACTCGTTGCCTGATTCAATAGAGTTGAGCACACGTGCTCGCAGTTTACAAAGAGTCAAAGTTAACTCTTAACGCTTTCTTCCACTTTGATCATATTGTTACTTGCTTCTTGCTCTTACTGATTTTTACCTATAAATTCTTTTATACTATTCTTATTTTAATGGAAGCGTAACATTATAACGTTTTGGATTTATTATCAGTCATATTACATATTCTATCGAATTATATAGGTACAACTATATTTTTTTAATTTTGTACCTATGATTAATACTTCATTTTAAACCCATTTTTAAATAAATAAATAGATTAACGTAATCATCAACTGCACTTATTAATGACAATACTGAAATTTTTGTAGTCACAATTTTTTCTAGCGAATCAGCACTCGAAGTTGAATTAAGGCAAATGCTATTAATAAATGTGAAATGAGTGCCTCGTGATCAAGTGACTTGGAGTATGGATTTGCGCCCGGTGTATGGCAATAGGCTCACCACCAATTCCATGGGACTTAATCGTAACTGGTGAAACGTGGCAGTGTACTACACTGCTCTGCCTATCTCTTGGGGGATTACAGGCGTGATGTTATCTTTTAAATCTTGATAAAAAATAAATCATCAACTTAAATTATACACGTGCCATAAATTCATACATGGGCGAGAGAAAGTAGATATCAATTGAACTAATTTAGTGCTCCACAATACGTTTAGCGTCAGCGCCTCGGGATACGTCGTGAAAAAAGATAAATAGCCGTCGATAAGGTCTAAGTGGAGCAAACCTGTACGTATGTGTCCTATACAATGCATATAAAGTCGAACTCACGACTTGTTAAAATATATTGGACCAAATAGATTCAACTGGCGACTTTGCATTCGTGACTTTATAAACTCTCCTCTTCATTTCAATTTTTGTATCTCAAGCTGTAATACTTTGTTCGGTTTCTTGCTTCTTTTTATCCATTTAAGTGCAGGTTGGTTATACCCGATATAATATTCTGAATATCATGTCGCTATCGTGTATCAAGAAACTGATCAAAGCAGAAAAAGCCTCTGTAAGGACAGAGCTATTTCATAATTGGTGCTGTCTGCCACCTCTTAAGGATCCTGGGCTGACTGTATAACACAATATAAAAGATCAGGTGATGTTTTTATTATTCATATCAACTACTACAACAGTAGGGCTTAATTTAGATTAGGAAGAGACAAAAATGATTCAATGGAATGGAAACGTGCTAATGATGATTTTCTAAAACAAATTAATCTTATGATCATTCAGATTTACTTAGCTTTTTCTACTTGCCATCACTTACCCTATTTTTACGACGTGACATTATGACATCAGTATGCTACGTTATGCACAATTTTTACGACGTAATAAAACATTGGATGAATATATTAAGGCATGAGAAAAAAAACCATTCCATCATTGCGAACAGAACTCAGAATATCGAAAGCGATATAACCTGCGTACGGGATTGATTATTACCTACTGATTTGATCATGTCCTACTAATTTGTTTCGTTAAACAATTCCTCTACTTAGGCACGAAAAATGTTTAAATTTAAACCTCACAGGTTAAGTCTTAATTAGGGAGGCGCCATTGTCTCCAATGAATTTACTGTTATATTTGAAGTTAACATTGGTTTCTCTCGTTCCCCATAAAGTCATTTTATTGGTCTAGGAACGGGTATTTGAGAGGGATAATGTGGTCATTGTCATTATTGATTACTTCGTTCGCCCTTCATATCCTTATACACAAAGCAATCTATGGAATCAATCCAAAAGGCATAAATCCAAATCAATTTATTAAATCCATTCCTGTTGCATCATCATATGTAGGAAAAATCTTTTCATTTGTGATCCATCCAATTTAAAATGTAACTGAACGATTATGAAATGAGGATAAGTTGATGAAACGAACATTTCCCGTTCTATAAATCCAAGTAAATGTTACTATTGCAAATGTACTTTAAATAGATTTACATTTCCGCTGTACAAAATTTCAAATCGCACTTTGATACTTCGTCTGAATTGGCTAATCTTTCAAGCGGATATAGTGAAAGCGCATAGGTCTATGATTAACATAAATCCCAGTATTCAAAGCAACAGGAAGGATTTGTTTGATATCGGCATTCAAACTGCTATTTAAGCAGTATTTCAGGAAATAGTAATCGTTGCATTTTAATGTGATCTTATTATAAATTGGAATAGGGCATAACTGTTAGCAATAATGTCGGTCTTACGATACACTATTTTATATTATTCTAGACGTGCTGTTTGCACAGTTAAAATTAAATATATTTTTTTATTCTCTTTCTTCATTATTACATATTCATAAAACTACACATTGATTTAATTATAAATTAATTTGAAATATTTAGTGTGCCACTAGATGGCGCCTTTTTATAATTATCATTATGGATGACTGGATGGTGATGATTTATCCGCAATAGTCTTTCGCATAGAGGTTCGTCTTATAGAACAAGAAAATTTTAGCAATAAACTGAATGCCCTGCGTACATACAAACTTCTCTTACAACGATTCATTATTCCAAGCGATCGTCTATCATGGCCGAAATGCACAAATAGTTTTATTTTCCTTCCAAGAACTTTCACTCACAGTGTATAAAAGTCAGTCATGCTCGCTCTCCGGGACATTTCGATAATGAAACCGTCCCGTAGTTTCCCAGTCCCACAATTTTTTTCTGTTGCTTCGTGACAGTACTTTCGATGTGATTTATCCGCCTTAAGATTCCCATAACCCAATTTATTTCCTTTTATTGAATGGTTTTTGACGAAGTTTCGATAGTCGTTTCTATAAATTCAACCAATGTTTTGATTTTTCTAGATTTTGGTTGAACTATTCGCTGCTAGTAGACATTGCTCGATTTCATCATCATCATTAACATATTTTAGATCACTGCTGGACATAAGCTTCACTTAATTAGCTCTATCGCGTATCGCGTTGGACATAACTTCACTTAATTAGCTCCATCGCGTCTTATGCTTTTTTTGTTGCTTCACATTTTTAGCTGCAAAACCGTCCTATAATGCTCCAGATTTTTTTTATTTTGTTTATTTAATATAAAAGGTGACTATGAAACTCATTCGTGTCGTTCCAGTAATTTTAATAAAAGTACATAAACTTTTTTTGTATCTTCACGCCTTTACTTTCCGAAAATGTAGGCAGTCGAGTGTACTCCACTCCCACGATCTATCTGTTAAATTCTAAGCCCCGATTGCCATATTGCGGGTCTTATTCCAGAGTCCGAGCAGTTGCTAATAAAATGTGTGTAGTAACTTGGAATTCTAAGAAACAAAAATCCGATAGAATCAAATTCAGGACCACTCGATTAGCATTTGCGCTTGCAACCACAGGACCAACTAGGCAGTCTAAACACAAAGTTAGTAAATCATGTTACTCACGGATGTTCTAGATAAGCTAAAGACCTTTCAAATACAAAGCATCAGTTACTGCAATCTATTAATAGATGTAAGATGCAGTTAATCTTCGACAAATAGAGATCTCCGCGGATTAGAGGAAATAGGTCATTACATCATTTCAGAAACGTTGCGCAATAAATATGCAAATAATTGTGAGTTCATACTGAAAAGGATTTCCGATGTTTAGTTTATCTTTGAATCTACGAATATTATTTAATAACAGAAAAGATTATTGGTAAACAGCCTGTTCTCATGGATTGGAAGAATGATGCATTTTTATTGACAACTATAAGTTATTCTCGGTATCTTATTTCAAATCAACAAACAAATATTTTAAAACTATATTCATCATCATCATCATCATCAGCCTTTATAAGCCTACAGCTGGAAATAGGTCTCCCCTTTGAGTTTTTTTTCATAATCCATCAACCATATTAGTTATGCTCTGTTTGCATATTGGTTAATTACCAGCAATATCAGCAGTAAATACCTAATTAAAAGTCAAACATATAATATGTGTCATTAAGAATTACTTATCAATTCTTCGTACTGTTTCTTTACTAATTATCACAGTGAACGTATTGTATAAAAATGAGTGACTATGTATGAGTACCATTATATTAAACAAACTGGTCTTTATCTGGCAATGATTCCAATAAAAGGAGTTCTTGTGCCACAACGGTATCTATCGTTTAAAGTAATATTATTCACAGTAATTAACTTCTTACGCGCGGCTTGAAGATAAAAAAAATACCTACGTAAATACTCACATGTACGCCTCGCTTAACTCAACGATATTTAAATGAATTGACAATAATAATAAATTAGCAAATAATTTACAATTAATTGTCATTATGTATAATTACATAATTAATGTAAGAAATTTAAGTATTTATTTATGGGATATTGAATAAATAAAATTAAAGGATACGAAAAAGAATCAAATAATACCTATACAGTACAATGAAACACAAAAACACTTTAGTGGAGTCCATGTAAGAGAGAAACGGTCTAAAAACAGCAAATAAGCGAATCAATTACAGTCAGATACGACTTTAAATTTGTTAGACTTTGATATGCCTCTTATCTTTCTATGTATTGTCTACCAAATCGGCATATACCTAATGACGTAAACACTTACGATTAAAGTTGTAAAAGTTGCAGTAAATGTAATTTATCGGTCTAACCCTGGATAAAGGGTAAGTAAATAAAGTAAGGTTAAGCAAGAAAATAAGTATATCTGTCGAAGTTTTGCCAACCCGCACTTGGCCAGCGTGCCAGACTATGGCCTTAACTCTGATAGGAGACTAGTATGCAGACAATGGAAGGACTAAAGGCTCGATTTTGATGGTGATGTTAATAACTAGATCAAATATTCTCAATCTCACATCTATGTGAGATAGTAATAAGAAATAATAAAGAAACACTATTTATTCAAACACGAGAATACCATCAATCGGTACAAATATTACAACACAATCAGAACCGACGGACCTTACCATAATTGTTCCACAAACACGCCATATATGACTTGTAACAATTTGTACGTTCCAATTTCGCTTGTATTCTCATGTTCCCTTTACGTTTCCTAACCACGGAGCAATGTATCGGAATTGGTAAGAAAATCACGATAAGCATCTTTTCGTTGTCACGAAACAATTCTGAAAACTCCCGCTCGGGTTTTGAGCGAGAGGACGTGACCTTTGTGCTGGCCACAACAACTTGAAGTGTGAAACGTCATGTCTGGCCAGCGGGTGGCATGAATTGACCGAGTACTGAATGTGGGTTTCGCCTCGTTTTAACACAGTGAACCGGACGAAACTAGAGAAAAAAGTACCAAAAATATTTTTCTTAGCTAAATTATAATCCATACTGATATTGATAATTCATGTAGGATGTGCTGCATCGTTAAAGACGTTAAAGATACTACCTACATAGTTGGAGAAATTGTTTAAATTTACAATAATTAAAATATGGAAGACAAATAATAATTAATCATTAAGGAAATGTCAATTGTTGTAGACACAATATACATATATACAGATGTAAACATTTCTATTACGTAAATATTTTTAGACTTTTTCTCTAAATATTACATGTATTCATGTCAAAATCCTGTATAAAGTCCGTTCCGTGAGAATTGGTGTAGTTTTGATATCATGTTGACAAATGAGGTGAGTGTCCAAGCTTCTTTGTCGTTGAAAACAGAAAAATGGTATCCGACCTTGGAAACCAGACGTCGATCAAACGTCACACAGCAAAGCTATCTGATTTGATTCGAGAAAGAACCACGATCAGTCACTCCTTGTTGCGTACGACGTCTGAGTAAATAAAAAAAAATCAAAATTATAAAAATTCTCCCGTACAAATTGAATGTATGACCTAAGTGTTTCTTTTGACATGTTTGATGTATTCGGATGGATTGATTGGTCTGAGTCACGACTGCGATGAAAAATTGAATATCTGAAGTCTGACAATTGAACCTTTATGAGGATTTACTATCTACGATTGGATAAGAAAGTTTTTTTTTAAAGCAATAACTTTCGCATTTTATTATTCCACCCAATCTTTGTTGCCGTGATTGAGCAAAAAGCAATAAAATTGTATAAATTATTAAGACGTTGATATAGATTGCACGTCATAAGCATTCGACGACACAGGAATGAACTTAAACTTATTGCGTTTATTGACGCGTATGACGCTTTCAAGGGATATATCTTCAAGTTTATCAACTGACAGATAAGTAACAAGCTATTATTAGGCAACAAAGGTAATACAGAGAGGTTTCCGTTTGATATCCGCGGTCAATTTCTTATCTGCTTTCGGGGACATGAAGATGATCGAGGGAGCCAATGGTGCGTTTAACCATGAAATCCTGAGATAACTCTAGGGTTGCCACTTTAAGTACACTAAGAATCTAATTATATATTGATGTTTAATTGTTAATTCGAATATATTTTTTGTAAAATAATTTTTCTATCTTATAATTGGTAGCTATCAGATAATATTTAGATTCTTCGCATAATTAAGAAAATTATAGTAGTGAATTAAGTAGTGAAGGCCTTTTTAAATGTCGTCTGAAGAAAATCGATGATTTTAAACGTTGATTGAAATTGTTGGATATTTTTAATGGAAGATACAAATTGCAGAGCTACAAACTGTATATACCTTCTCGTACATGCATTAGAACAATAAATTATAATAAGACTTAAAAATATTTTAATGAAAAAAAAAGAAAATTGTGACAACCCTAACAAATCTGATGTCCCCGGATATTGATAGCGGGTATCTCTACTAGAAATAGTTTTGGTAACGCATTACGGATAAAATGCGTTGTGGGTAGGCCGTCGCAGGTTGGTTCTGGACCAATAACTGGTTTCGTCGTGTGCGAGACGTTAAGATTAAAATTCGATAGATTTTGGAAGTTAGATACAACCCAAGTTCATATTGCTTGCCGGAGAAATTTTGATACTTGTAGATTTGGTATCCATATTCTATCGAGATGGAATAGCTAGAGAAAGCACCTATCTCCCTGTAGAGTCTTATTTTTATCTCCTTCAACTCGTCATGAAGTGTTTATCAGAAATGAATGCCAAAATTCTGTAGAGTTACACCAAAAGAGACTATGACTCATATATCTTAACCAAATAGGCCAGGTACTAACCGATGAGAGAGTTGAGCATCTCCAAAACCGAGAAGAAGAGAATGATGAATAGGTATAGAAGAATCACCTCAGGTATGTAAAGATTGGCGACATTTGGTGTTCGGTACTCTGCCTGCCTCATTATGGACGTGTCGTTACAATGCAAAAAAATTTAACCTAACGAAACCTTTTTCATTCACAATATAAATGTACTTCGTTCACGACATAATATGTGAATGTATTGTATTATTTAAGTTTAATTTGAAATCAAATTTGCTTGCATTCATAATGCAATTTATTGTTGTGCGATTTTATCTGTCAACTGTAACTTGTTACGGTGGGTTTACAATTTCTGCGTCATAGTTAGATATTATATACTTACGTTATATAGAACAGAATCATAATAAACATACAAAAAATATTATATAGTCATTTTTTTTTAAATAATATAGGTAAGTGTTATAATTATATCGTCTTAATGTCAAGTGATAAAGAAAATATTATAATAAAATAATAAGTTATTTCAAATTGTTCTCGAGGTAGAGAACCCCTTTTGAAAACCTTAGGTACCCTAAATACCTTATGGTACAATTTCGGAATATTCCGTAACTAGATTTTAATAGAATAACACTTATTCAAAACTTATGTTATAGGAACAAATCGTTACATATATTTTATTAACGTACATTCACGCCTGTAATCCCCGAAGGGGTAGGCAGAGGGGTGTACTACACCCTCACGTTTCACCAGATACGTTTAAGTTCCATGGAATAGGTAGTGAGCCTATTGCCATATACCGAGCACTGATCCAGACTTCGAGTCACTACTAGAAATTCTAAATTTGAAAAATCCAATAGTACCCGACCCGGAATTTGAACCCAGGACCTCTCGATCGGCAGTCGCGCTTGCAAACACTCGACCAAAGAGGCAGTCGTACATATTTATTAAAAAGAGATATTTATAACGAAGTTATTGCTGTAAATATTTATAGGAGTAATCCCGAAATAATTTAATATCATTGAATGAATGATTTACAAAAAAATACCTTATCTTCGTTTACTGTCAATTTATTAAAATTTTAAGAAACTAGAAAGTTTAGCGATTATTAGCAAATAACACAGACGAAGTCACAGGTATCAGCTTGTACGAGTCCTATTTATAAATAGGTATAAGATAGAAAGTGTATGATACATAAAGATTGTATTTGATGGTTTAAAAGTAGGTATTACATTAAACTGCCTCAGTCAAGATTTGCAAAGTGTTAGTGATCTATTTGTGTAATTATCTCACCGATTAAAACAGTCGTAACGACAGTACTGACACTAACTGACATAAACGGTCTTATTCCTTGTATAGTCCTATTCGAGGCCGGTGACAGGTTTCGAGGATGGCGGAGGCCACTCGTGACTGCGGCCACGTAACTTACCTCTCTTTATCATAAATAAAACACAATATAATATTGGTAAAAATTCTTTATTTGTTAGCAGTTTATTGAACATTAATATTAAAAAACACTAAAACTAAATCGATTTGCATAAATCAATTTCAACAACTTAATCCTAAATCAAACTTACCTAATTTCATTTTATCCTAATTCAGTATTGACGGTAATATACCTACATTAAAGTTTTGAAATTCTCAATATTTAAAATTAGGTGTTCAACTGAAGCTCGTCAAGCGCGAACAGATTTTATAACAACATTTTTTTTTAAATGTACGTGAGTATATTCATGTAGTATTAAGAATGTGAAATGTGTTAAAAGTTTGGTAGTATAGAAACCCGGCTCATGGTTCACCGGCGGCGGATGATGTCCAGTACACCTGCTGCTAAACAGCAATTATCCTATTATCACAAACAATACTGGGAGTATTCGATATTCCTAATATTATATTTTAGCTACAATTATTTATCTGGAAAATGTTAAAAGTTAGCGACACTTAAGGTCTATGCTGGTCAGTATGAGCTATGGTTGTTATTAATATTTTACCTACATACAAACATATTTATGAAACTTTCAAAAAATATGGTTACATAAATATACCTCATAACCTCATAAAACAAGTGTTGGTGTAACTAAACGGATCGTATCTTTCATCATGCCGTATTTCGAGGTATTATTGGTTATTTAAAAATGTATAGATGTAATTATCCATAACGCTCAATACAGCGGATACGACAATATTTTTCTTTATAAAAAAAAACATATTTCCGACGCTTTAGTTAACAATTCTGGATTTAATTAAAAACAAACAGTGCCAGTTGCGTCAAGTACACGCTTTGGTGTGCATCGTTCGGAAAAAAAATTGAAACTAGCCGTCCGTTGGTCATTCAAAGTATGCCACACCATATGTCGCTCGACGACATTTTGGATACTAACAAAAAACAATCAATAACGACACTTCGGACCACGGCCTGCCAGAAGGTCAAACAAAACCATAACTAGTTTCGAATATTCCATAGAATACATTGTAAATCTCTTTTATAGCTACCATGGCGTATCCGTGACGTTTGAAATATTACTTGGGAGCGTTTTCTACCTGGACTGGAACCATAATGATGGTCTGCAATCATTGTCGGCAAGTCTTAAGTCATTTCGGACCTTTTTGTTGGAGATATTCTCTATATTATGTCGAGGAACAACCGACTTAACGGTTTTATATTCCGCCATAAGCCATTTAGAAATGTCTTCAGTTTTTGCCATTGTTGTCTGTGGAATGAGTTTTAAAAGTAATTTTGTAAAACAAACCGCAATCTGTTCTCTTTTTATAAATGATGATTATGAAAAATTAACAGTCCTTTTGTGTGTTTTTCGACGAAGTATACTAAAATGGTGCAATTAAAAAACAATAACAATGATTTTGTTCTTGTGAACTGATGTGATTAAAATTAATGAATTAACTCAAAATTAATATTTTAATTTCGGACGTTGAATTTATAATTAACAAATTAACATATTCTAATAATGTTTTTATTATTTATAAAAACGTAGAATATTCGTAAGTAATATAATTTTATCTTTATATTTAAATCTTGGTTGTTTTTAGTTTGTATTGTGTAAACATATTGAATTATTCCTGTTTATCTAGCTCTAAAAATGGTCATTTAAATATACTCAGAATTCCACTTAAATAAGATGTGTTATTTCATTTCTTGTATGCCTGTAAGTGTGTAGGGGTGAAGGATTGGTACACAAAACGAAAACTAATCTTGATAAATTATTTATTTTTAAAGTTAAGTATTAGCATGTTTAATGACAGACAAAAACATACGCAACTCTACGACTGAATAATTACAAAGAATAATGAAAATTTCACAAAAGGAATCTTTTACAATTATTTTTGTAAATACACAAATAATATTTAAACATACATTGACAATGTTACATTTCACAGTGGAAATGATTAATTTATTATGTATTCACTATTTACAGTGTATCAACATTTTTACATCTTACCTAATGACTAGTAAAACTATACAGACATCAATAACCCTTATATACTATGTAGTTACATGTATGTACAATATATTTGGTAACAATGAGATAATATAATATACTATACCAAAAATACTCATACAAGTTTCATTCAATCCCTATACTGGCAATGATTGTTAATCTAAGTATTATTTATTTATCAGTCTTAATGTACAACAATATCTTTAGTCAATTCAATGATTTACCATTATGATAAATTTCAAGATAAATATTTAATAATTACATGATCAATGTTATATATAATATAAGGCTACGATACGTATGAGATATAATTTTTTAACAGTACAGTCTCTTCATAACATAACATACAATAGGCTTGTCTAATTTAAGGAACGAATTAATCAATGTTTGGCCGCAAGGATCTAATCGAACATTTATTATCACGACTTTATAAGGCATGGCCAACTCAAAGTGCTGCCTAGTCCACACATGTGCTTGGAATGTAGCGATCCATTAAGAAATATCTTTCAGAGATAACGAGTTTCGAAACATGTTATCTGTGTACGGCCGAATGGGTTTGAGGTAAGCACTCGTGTACAGAGGATCGAGGTTGCAAGTAACCTTGCTCGTCGAGCATCGAAGGAGAGTGGTGGCCGGGATGTTTGCGCATGGTGTTAGGAGGTCTGGGTCGACCGCCATATGGCTGTTCATAATTCTGAGTGTCGATGGAAATGTAACTGTGATGCGGGTTATCACAGTCCTGAATTTGACTTGTCAACGTCGTGTTAGTCAGCATTGAGGTATCGTCCTCAATGGTTATGCCAACATTGGCAGTGGTTGGTGTTTGAGGAGGGATTGCATCGTATTTATACCAATGCTCAGGCGCAGTAGGCGAGGCCGTATATCTAGAAGGATGCCGCCTGCCATTTGGACAGACGCCATGATTGTAGTTCATCGTGTCTTTGTTCCATTGTAAATTTGATATATCTGGCATAACGAACCTAATTTTTTCCCAAAATTTCTTTTCACCCCA
The DNA here is from genome assembly GCA_018244795.1 of Parelbella ahira ahira. Lineage (NCBI taxonomy): Eukaryota > Metazoa > Arthropoda > Insecta > Lepidoptera > Hesperiidae > Parelbella > Parelbella ahira. Next base: position 12,584 of record DWME01000531.1, read on the forward strand.
CAGAAGTACGTTACAAGTCTTCAAATAGTTTTGGAAGTCTAAATCTAAATTTAGCGCACTTACATCTGTAGTTAAAATAAATACCACTCTATGGCGTCTGATGGAAGGATGAATAGAAGTGATGACATTCTTTATTGCTGCTTTAAATGAAGCTTTAGACCATTCGTTTTGTAAGAAATTAAAAGAAACAAATATTAATAACCTCTTTGATGATTCAGCAGCATTCGTTATCTGTTCAGATAAGTAATTCTCTGGCGCATGTTGCAAGTCTCTGTAGTGGAAACACATAGTATAACCAAAGTGCTCCATTTCAGGCGCTACCACTTTAGAAACAAAATCGTCGTCCAGTAAACTATATACAGCGTATCCGTCATACAATCTGTCCCGATCAAGTTCACTTTCTTGTATGGAAGCACTTTTGAATAATCTTACTCCATATTTAGAATGTGCCCACAATCTTACGTTTTGCCTAAATGAAAAAGCTAAGGCCCCGAATAATAAAATCAAAATTACGCTTATCAGTACTACAGCCAACAGCGGTACAAAGTTCAGTTTAATAGTGCTTACTTCATCGTATTGATATGGTTGATTTTCAGTTGGTACAGTGTTGTCCATTACATTTGAGTCACGACATTTATCTATCACATCAAATACAGTCATATTTGTATTGAGTCCATTTTCATCAACGCAAAAGACTTCGAGAGGATCTTCATAGTTCTTTTTGAACCAGTTTTGCAGTGATATTACGTTATCACAAGTACAAGTAAATATATTGCCTTGCAGGTTAACGCTCTCCAAATGTGCGATATGGGCCAACTTTTTGTCAAGGTTAAGAATCTTATTACCTTGAAGATGTATGACTCTTAAAGATGACAAATTTTCAAATGTCTTGTTTGCGACTGAGGTCAGGAGATTATCATTTAAATAGAGCTCTCTTAAGTGCTTTGTTTGAGAGAACTCCCCTCCCGCCAATTCAGTTAAATGATTATTTTCGAGATGAAGAACATTTAACGAATGTAGTCCATTGAAGGTATCATTGTCAATAGAAGCGATGTTACTGTTGTTTAAATAAAGCTTATGCAACTTCTTTTTACCAATAAATAAATGGCTACTCAAGGAAGCAAAGTCATTGCCATCTAAATACAGCTCAGTGGCATCCATAGGTATTTTCTCTGGGACCTCTGTATATCCAACGTTAGAGCAATCGATAACGTTTGAGTTCCAGTTACTGTCATGAAAACAAGAACAACCTTCAGGACAAGTCATCTTACAATCGCAAGCTTCAAACTCGCAACAGAAGCAACTCGAAGAACAATGAGTTTCATAGGAACAAAGGAACTGTGTCTCAGGAACATCCATTAAATTCGCTTTCCCGCCATATTTATTATTCACCACTTCACACGTCACCAAATCTAAGTCTACGAACCTTGGGTATTGTCTCATGTGGTTCCAAAGATTTATTTTTTGCAGCCAAATCATGTGACAGTTGCATACAAATGGATTGTTCCCAATAAAGAATTTCGGTAATAATTTGTGCTTTGGTACGTGAGGTAAAGTAAACGCTGATAGTTCGATGGTTCTCAATTTATTGTCAGTCACGACTACTTTTTCTAAGTTTCTTTTTTGTATAAACGTACCAGGTTGTATAGTTTGAATTTTATTATTATTTAAGAAAAGGATCTCTATAGAATCCGGTACGGCCCTTTCGTCAATATTTTCTAAAGCATTAAAGCTAACGTCGAACATTCTAATATTTTGTTGTGCGTTATGTTCATTTTCTAGTTTTGTTATGTTATTTCTATGAATGTCTAGCCATTCTAAGCCTTCGGGCATATAGCTATAGTCAAAGTAAATGATATTATTATCGGATATGTTAAGCCAACCGAGGGTACTCAATTTATTAAAAACGCCTCGGATATCGCTTAACCGATTTCCATCCAAACGTATAGCTTTCAAAGTTGGATTTGATAAAAATGCGTCTTGTTCAATATTCTCAATCTTGTTAGAGGCTAAATTTAGTACTTGCAAAGAGGGTAAAGTACTGAATGTATCTTTAGGAATGTTAACAATATGATTATCAACAAGACGTAAACCGTAAAGCTCTTCTAAGCCTTCGAATGATGTATTAGAGACTTTTGATATGTTGTTTTTACCCATATCAAGAGATTTTAAAAATCTCAACTTCTTAATGCCATCAGGAATTGCATTTAAATTATTGCCATTCAGTCCTAAATCTTGTAAATAAGTTATATTTTCAAAACATCTTTCATGAATGGTTGTAATTTTATTATTGTCTAAATAAAGCTGGCTTAGAACAAATAAGTTTGAGAATATATGATCATTTAAAACTTTAATTTTGTTGTCTGATATTGAAAGCTGATGTAAATTCTTCAGCTCAGCAAAGGCACCGTTACTTATAACCTCGATAAGGTTGTTGTCTAAATTTAAGACTTGTAAATTATTCAAATCTTGAAATGACTTTGGATCTAAACGAGCAAGTGCATTGTTTGATAAATTTAAAATAATAAGTCGAATTAGACCAGCAAATGTATCTCTGTTAACCCAGTCGTTTGTTAGTCGATTTTTCGATAAATCCAATTGTTCTAGCTGGTCAAGTCCTTCCAATAGTCCAGGTGCTAATACGGAAAGCGAATTATTCGCTAATGAGATTTCCTTAATTACACGTGAAGACTGAAATAATTCAGGAGGGATCGCTACTAATTTGTTTCCTGACAAATTCAGAATTTTCAATGAATTCAATCCTACAAAAGCTCTGTCACCAATTTCATTAATTAAGTTATTCTGAATTTTCAAAACTTCTAATGATCTAAGACTAGATAGTCCGTTGTCAGGCAGACGTAAGACGTTATTATGAGATAAATCAAGCATTTTAAGTCCAGTATTACATGATTTACCTGGCGCAATTGGTCCCTTTCCCCAGTCAGAGAAACCTATTTCTGAAATATCTTGGATTCTGTTATTAGTCAGATTTAGTGATTCCAAACTAAAAAGAGGACAAAAAACTTCCGAAGGCAGCATATAAATATTGTTGTCCCCCAAGTCAAGTGACCTAAGTTCCATTAAACCACGAAAGCTTTCAGCATGAAACTCCATGGTCATTGCAGGCCAATCTGTGTTATAGGAGCGAAGAGTTAAACTTGTTAAATCACGCAGAGGCGACAGCACAGTTGCAGGCACGTAACGTATTTTACAATACTCAATGCGCAGGTCCTCGAGTTTACGCAACTGTCCCAAAAAGCTGCCGGTATTCATGTGCAGAGAGCTTTCGAAGAACAGCAAATCTGTACAAGTAAGCTTCAACTTGTTGATGTTGTACGCCTGCGCGGTGGTAATGTTTTTAAACAAGAAGTCTGCGGAACCGATGGTTTTGATGTTACACGTGAGAAAGTTAGATTCACTCAACTTTGCGTCCGAATAGTCCCATTGACAGCCGGCAGGGGCGGGCGGCGCGGAGCGTGCGCGCGCACCCGCCATCACAACCAAACACATCCAAACTTTTAAAGAAATCATTTCGTATAAGTTTTTGGTCATATTTTCACAATAACACAGTTCATTTGTCACTGATATATCACTAGAAGTATAGTTATAAACTTTTAAACACTTTGCAATCGATATAACAAAGTTTGTACTGATGTGTACACTTCGTTTTACAGCGTATGTAAACAGAGATTGCGAGAGCGCGGTAAAACTTTTGACGCAGCCATGCTCCCCTGCGGTCGGGCGGTAACTGACCTACGTAAGTTTGAACGAACGAAAGCCGCATGGGTGTTAGGCGGAGGGGGTGCGCGGGGCGCGGTGGGTCTCAAAATTGACGGGTGGGACCCGCACTGCATCGGTTTACAACAGATGGCACGCGTGTTTTTAAACACTTGAAAAATATTGGTTATGCAGCGTAGAAGACTTAGGCCTGCGTGATTCGTTGGCTGCGTCTCCTCAAGTTTCATCTCAAAGGAGGTCGCTTTGTTGAAGCGCATAGTAGCACTATTCAAAACCAGTCTAGATAATTCCTACGAGTAGTAATCGGTGTGGTAAACTTCATTGACTGCAGCGATTTTGGTTCAAAATTTAAAAATAAATGCGAATTTTATTTTAATCGTATTAATCGTATACTTTAAAATCACTAATCAGTAATCGTAAGTAATCAAAACAATAGTCTATTGTATTTTCAAAATGTATATTTATATAAACTCTAAATTTCTCATTTCAAGCAGATTTAATTGTAAATAAAAATTTTATTTCTCATTAAGTTTTAATAACAATGTATACCTACCTAAGAAGATTTTCTCAATCATCCTTAATAATATCTGAATCATAATTTTAATATTTTCTTGCTTGTTTGTAAAAATTTTTTGTAAGAGAATAATTGTAAAATGTCTATAGACGTATGTGTATAGTCTATTGACGTCCATATGATTATACATATAATATGTACATATACGTTACAATAGTGTAAAAAATCATTGACGATTTGTAATACAAAACTATTTATTGACACTCATACAATAAATCAATTCATATTAAAAATGTGTGCCAAAATATGATAATAATTATTGAAATTATTCCTCAAACGAAAAGATTTATGAAAATGACATGATGTAGGTATATCTGAAATAGAAATATGCATAGGAATTCTAAATAAAAGTGGGTATACGTAGTACTATAATTATAAATAGTACTTACATACAGTAACTAAATACTACCAAAGGATGGATATCTGCTTGCTCTGCGTCGTATTTTCATTGTTTACGCTATGCAATTATATTTAAGTTTACTCATAAAGACAAAGACATCACAATGACAAATCATGCCATCATGATACGTAAGTAACACAAAGATATTTTCTTGATATCACGGTACCGAGATGCAAGTGTGGGCTGAATAAGTATCATTGGGCAAATAATTCGCCATTTATCATGATTTTAGCATATGGAGTGGGTTGTGGACACTCGGCACCGTGTTGGGCATATAGCCTACTCACATATGAATGATTTCAGTACTGTAAAATATGAGATGTCTCCCGACAGGATATTACAATGTTAGATGTCAGTGTACAACGCAAATATTTCATTGTATTTTAAAGCGAAACCCTTTTTTGCAACCGTTGCATTTGATATTATTTAAATAAAGTTACTCTAGTATAGTAAAAAATCACATTTACTATTATAATTGATACAAGATAACATTACAAGAACCAAAACCACTGAAGTCGCAAGCGAAAATCTTTCGTATCTATCCCATAAGAAAGCTGGCGTGATGATGTAACTAAGTTTATTATTAAAATTACGATAACTACATAATAACACGCCCCATAAGAATTTGAAATGTAATACCTAAATATACTTTGGTTCGTTAACCACTTGTATTTAATGTTGTACCCAAATCCTTCCGGCTTACGTTTCCCAAAACAATCTTTAGATTTTCATTGAACATTGCTGGAGTAGCCCATCTCCCACGGTAGACGCGATTCGACGCGCGTGCTGTGGCATCCGATGCCCTGCGATTAGCTCCGGTGACTCAGAAAGACGTGTTTTTCAACTAACTAGCGGACACGCTGTAGGCTTAGACGGACTTTTTAAGATATAATCTTCTTTTTAAGAAAATCCTGTTATTTCCTCAACCATTATAACTGACTCTTAAAGAAGCTTGATAGTGAGTTATGGAATAAGTTGAGCCTTTATCAGTTAAAAGAAGTGGTGTCTCGGGCCAATGTTTATAAGGTTAGAGAAATATGGACACTATGTATGGAAAAAGTTATAAAAGTAAATGCTTTGGGTCTCAGTAATTTAATTTATGCAAAAACTGAAGTGGCCTTGAAAGAAGCTACACGAGTAAAGATGGTAAATTTTTATAATGTCTTTATTAACACCGAAATCATTGGAGGATTAAGTTTAGGATTTAATGTATCTAATTAATTTGTACCGATATTGTATTCAAGTTCGAAAACTAGTGTTGAGTAATCGATTACTATGAATGAACAAGAAACTGTACAATACTCGAAATACATACCTACAATAGAAGTAAATTGTATGAGATTTTATTATTGTCACACATCTTTTGAATATTTTTTGACACCGCGGCCCTATTGTGATCGTTTTTCATACTCTCTCAATTTACTCTAAGCTGTCAATCATTTTGTATTGAACGTTATATCCGCCCCTTTCCGTCAAAATTTATCGTGGTCGTATATGCACTTCCTTTTTAGATTTACCACGATAACTTCGTGTTCATTGTGAAAATTGATATGAAATTTCAAATTTGTTTTTTTATCGTTTACAGCACAGTTAATGCAATTCTATAGTTAATAGGAATTGATCAAATAACAGGATTGGTGGTCTGGTTGTTATTTACTGTCGCAATTGGATCCGTTTTGGAGCAAAAAACCGTTTTTAAACTTCCGTTTTCCAGATGATCTTGGAAATCGTTTCTGCCCTTCTACGCCTGTCACGAAGCAGTATCTACAATTCGGAGTGGGTTTGAACTAATATACGTGCTTCAAATAAAACAAATTTCAAAAAAACAATGTTTATCACTTAATATTATACGATCTAGTTCCTTCTTATCTTCCTACATATTTCTCATTAGGACTCAAATAACTCAAATATCCAGTCTCCATTCCTAGAAATAGAACTATCGACTTACATCTTGGTCCATTGATATTCTCCGTCAATATTGAGAGTCAATATCTCACGTGTCTATGTGACGGCCCAATATTTACGAGTCAACAACACGCACAATATTACCACTTATCTATAACAACTGGACCCGAAAACATCTTATAACCATCTTCTTAGAGGAAGGTTACATAATAATGTTTGTTCTGTCAGATATCGTTCGACCATCTTCACCGTGACTCATTGCAAAGATTTATTTTATTTGTTGATGTTCCTAAACGATCATTAATAGGTAATGCTCATTAATATGACGATTGTTTTCGAACGTAGTACTATATGATGTTAGCGTAGTATTGTATAATTCAACCGCCCACTGCAGGAAACCTGAGTTAAAATCTTGCCGCGCAACCGGTTTCTTTACAAAATCATATGCATTTTAAAATATCAGTTTTTGTAACGGTAAATGCAAAAATTTTAAGAAAATCTACATAACGTAAAGTTGCACAAAACGTTATCTAATTTACATGAAGTCTGCCAACCCGTACTTGGCCAACGTGGCAAACTGTGGCCCTAACCTTTCTATTCTAAGAGCAGATTCATGGCCTACAGTGAAACAATACAAAGGTTGATGATAATAATATTTAATCTTAAAACTCACATTTTTATGGAGATGTGCATGTCTGGATTAGAACTAAAGACTAAGGATTAGATTTTAAGTCACTAGCCTATCACTGCTCTAATTTATATCTCACTCCAATAAGCAATCATATTTATATCTCAATACACGGAATATGTATATGAATATTTAGAGTATTTCACCGAACTAGTAAGTTCTGAATCAATGTCCTTTATTTTAATACATTTTTGTGACATATATCTAATGCGATATTAAAAAGAGAGTCCGTAATATGAAAGTAAAAGGATAAAAAGGAAAAGTCCTCTGAGATTCTCGCTGAGTGTTTTCAGTTGAGGTCGCGTTTGACCTGGCACTGGTTTAAGAAACAATACTCAATACTCAATTTACTATAAATGTAAGTGCACTTATAGGTCTGTATAAAACAAAACTCATTCATTTTTCATTTTGCCAAGATCTACGTTTCAGATTAATACGATATCTTGATGATAGCGATTCCCTCTTACTTGCTAGTGTTAAAGTCAAGTTTACATACCTACATCTAGGTACAACAGTTGGTCTTTTTAAACTACCTTCATGACTAATTTTGTATAATATGTTAAAGTTACAAATTGATTGAAGTCTTTACTCTGAAGTCTTAATTTTTTTTTATGCATCTTAAATATTTTAACTTACTGAGGCCTTTAACTTATATGGCTGTAGAGTAGAGGGATATGATCAGGTGTGAACTGACGTTAATATCAATGATTACGATAATACTTGTGTAATTCGAGTTTTATGAAAACAGAAAAATTTGTTTTATTTTACGTAACAAGTCATACTATAACTTTATTTAATATCACTTTATTTGATAGAAGAATAAAAGATGGCAGGCAAATTCACTTTTTAACAGGAGCTCGAAAGCCATTTATTTTTATAGGCGACAGCTCCGTCGCTAGTAATGGGAACTTTGAAAAAAAGTCTTAGTCAGAATTCATATTGCAGCGATGTATTTTACTAGAAAGTTGCATTAAAAGTGATCATCGAGGTGCCTCTGAATTGCGTTGAGTGCAAAGTTAATGCGCTAAGAATTATTATTGCATTTGGAAACCTAAGAGATGATAATATTCATTATTCCTAAAAACTAAAGTTATATGTCGCAAGAATGTATACAGAATACTACACCAACAGTGACGAAAAACAACTATGTGTATTGAATATAACGTATTAAATATGTAAGTGTATAATATAAAATTGAATTCCATTTCAGAAATACATTCAGAAAACCATTTAGTTGTCACCATAAAAGTGTATATTGTTGTTTTTCTAGTCTTATAATATTTTGAGGTTACGAAAATTTCTGAATACAAATATTAAAGAAAATTTTAACATTGTAGTATTTATTAATGAAATATTAAAACATGGACGCTTCAAAGCAATTTGCATGTTTTCAAAACTATGTCAGAGCCTTTTAATATCGCTTGTTAATTTATCGTTCCCAAATTTCGGCCATTTTGGTGACCGACGAAGCGAGACAAATCGGAGTGTCCGGAAGCTTCGTAATTGAAACGCTCTACGTGAAACTTAGACAAGACAGCAGAACTGCAGCCAAATTGAAACCGAACAATATTATTGGAAACAATTGTACCACCGAGCCTTTTGACTCTATTCAAAATTGCATTCAGACGGTATTCTTTCCGTTGCACTTTCAAAAGAAACCAGTAGAATACAAAGATTGCTTTCAATGAGAAATTAACATTGTTCTAGAGGTTTTCCTAATCTGCAGTAAATTCTTTTAGAAGTTATGAGCCGCAATAAAAATGGAGCCCCTCACCACTTAAACAAAAGCATTTTACCGCAATTAAACTATTGCCGTCATAAATCCTTAGATACAATAGATTTTAAGTTATAGGGACGCTTATAGTTAGGTTATGGTTGTCAACACGCCGAGTAATTGTTTTGTTTCAAATGTGCCTCTATCATAAATCTTTCTTGGTCGTATTATAAAAATTATAAACCTTTACCATTTATCTGCAGAATCTTCGTTTTGTATAAACAAGGCGTTGCAATTGGTGTCATTGGGGAAACATTTTAAATCTTTGAAAACAATGTTCTTGTTTTAGAAATAGAACGCCAAATCTGCTAAAGGTAACATTAAAGGTTATTGATATTTTAGATGTAATCATAGCATAATATTACATTGACAGTGATAAGAAACTTGCGCTGGTAGCAACAAGCGTAATTAGTATGAGGATGTGGGATAAGGAAAGTATACCCGAATTAGGATTCTAAGGATATTTTCGACCGGTTTCTTCTTTTGTGGCCCAAGGGTTCAAGACCTTTGATCGCATACCACAAATAAGCCAACCTAACTAGAAACACGTACTGAACTATGATGACCTGTTAAGTGAATGAGCGTAAATGCCGGACTGTGAAGGAAGAGGGGTTCAAGCCTTGCAGTCCACCAATGTCTATACCCTTCTTCGGCGGTCTTTAAAATTCTAATAATTCATCCTTGGCTCTATGCTGTTGATTCAAATCGTTTTTATGTTATTAAAAAACGATTTCGATCTTGTCTCGCTTATCCATAAGCAGTAGAACAAGTTGGTTGGTGGTCTTGGTGAACAGGTACTCCCAAGGCACGTTTCGAGTCAAATAACCTGCAAGAAAGGGCCCGAAACAGAAAACGCTTTGTGCTAAAAACGTCGACCCCTTATCTTCCTTAGATGGGTCGTTACCATAGACTCAAGAATATAGAGTACTTTACGTTGACAAATAAAATTTTCTCACTGATGAAGGCGAGTTTAAATTTGATTTTTGTGCTCTCTCCCTGCAAATATATTTAATCTTCAAAAAGAAATGTTAATGTTTGTACAGTATCTTATTTTTAATACAATCTTGAATGTCTATTTAATATGTCAAAGTTGTGTTTTAATAAAAAAAAAAGAAAAAATAGTATATGCTGTGACATTGCAAAAAAACTGGTGTAAATCAAGATATTGTGGAATTTGTGACGATCTATATTTTCTTTTCTTGTCCCCTATGTGGGATTAATAAATATTCAGTCCATGTTAAAGAGTATACCATCATATCCTACAATATCGGAGCGTCGGTGGTTGCTAATTAAAATATCCAAATTTAATACGATTCCATCATTTTCTAGAAAGCAATATTTAAATGTTGAATAAAATACGAATTATGTAGATGGTTTATACAATTTATATCGGACCAGATTCTTGGTATGCTTATATGTATTGCATAGACACCGGTTGACATTTTATAACTTTAATTACATCTGTTCCAAAGATATCATACGACTATATAATTACATTAAAAAAACAAAATATCAAACGAGTATCGAAGTAAGAAATTGGAATGCAGTACGCATATAAAAATTACAAACGATAAATTGGTAGGTTTTATCGACATAAAGTGTTTAATCATTCTCATTCACTACACTACTGATTAACGTTATTAAATTTTTAAACATAACATCATTTTTAAATTAAACTTTAAGCTGCACAATAATTCTACCGTTCTGTGTGAACAGAATTATTTTACCAGAACAATCGAAACAAAAATGAGCGTCGACACGATATCTCGTTCATATTTTATTCTCGCCTGGTTCAAAATTTTGCGTCGCGCGATCTAAATTATGCATCAGCTTTATTGTTGGTAATAAACAAGGCGCGCGTTATTTCTCACTTTCAAGCGTTTCTCCAAATAGAATATCTATCATAGGTATTTCCATATTCGTGCCGTGTCTCTCGTCTTCATGTCTATCGCTGGATCCCCGCTTCTGAGGCTTCGCACGAAGTCATCATTCATACGAGGAGATATCATCGTCGCTCTTCGTGGCCACGGCTCGGCTTGTTAACAATAAAAACGTTATCCGCTCCTTACACAAAATGTATCTCGGGAAAATGTCCAACCGCTGCTTGCGTTTATTTTACTCCTTTTGCGTTAGTCCACTGGATTAAAATACTTATGCTTTCTTCCTTTTAGTGCAGTTTTAATATTGCTCGCTTCTTTCTGTGTGCTGCAGTACATTTGTGTTTTAATTTTTACAATAGTACTTTTGGTACGGTAATCATTATTAATTGGTTTGTGTTTAAGGCTACTTCGCAAAAGTAATTCAAATTTTACCATTAAATGGCTCGTGCGTTTTATTTTCATGGTTTAATAAGCAATGTCATTAAAAATAATGTATATTCCTAACGAAGCAATAGCAGTGCCTCACGAGATTTGGTGCATATAAATAAATGAAGGATATATGTATGTATTTTAAGTGCATTCCAATGTCCTGTACATTATCAATGAATCGCTTTGCACCATGGAACAGTTCATTTATAATGTAAAGGAAACGACGACACAAATTGTCAATCGACTACCGCTCTAAGCTCACGTAATTAACAGATGCATTAGCAGGCTGCATTATGCATGCATTGGCAGGTACTGGTGTTGGCGGTTGACCAAAGCAACAACTATTGTCATCTGGTCTTTTTTGTAATGTTAAATTGGTTGAAGCTTTTGTCCCAAATCAGCTGAATTTAGATACTGCATAAAAGTAAAACATCATATTTATTATTAATACATATTTTGAAACCCCATTTATATGGGTTAGAGTTCGGAATATTGCAAAGCCATTTGTCATAAAATAAAGATGCGTTTTATTTATATATGGAAGATTAAAGATAAAATATGAGAATCAGTGATTTGGAAGAAAGAAAAAATTAATGAATTGTACAACGATAACTGCACTTGCTCACGAAAATAAATACTTTTACTAATTTTAGTTTAGATCAGAAAATTATCTATTAGGCATTGTCATGTATTAAGGTATATAAAAATTTATGCACATAATTATGTTGATTAATTTTGTGATTTTGAAGGAAAATATGTTTTGAAAAGTACAAAAGCCTTCACACAGTTATTTGGTCCCAAATTATACAAAACTGGTGTTCTACGGTGACGGACGACACATAAAAATATATTTATAGTGATAAAACTACACTCAAACATACCAAATACCTGCGTTAAAAAAATATTACACACATATTGGTCTGGAATGGGAATCAATCCATAAAACCCAGCTCAGCAGTCAGGTTCACTAACCATTGAACCATCATGACAATACATAAAAAAATAAACGCAATAAGCCAATAATCGGCACTATGTTTATAGATGCCGATTTCTGTTTCAATAACATTGTTGCTACAAGAACAAAAAACCAACTCCTTTTGTATGGGAGTAGTTGAGCATCTAACATTGAAAAGTCATCATTATTATCCTGAACAAACAACACCGCAGCGATTTTATCATTGAAATATATGATTGACGTGGACATGTTCAAATTATGGTCTTACACACATACCGTGACATGTGGTATGTAAGTATTTAATGGCACTTTAAACATTACTTCTAATTTTATAACTCCTATTTATTTTACGTATGTGAATAGGGACTTTACGAATTGTTGACAGAACTTTTCGAGGCGAACAAGGAACTGGTAACAATAGTAATATTGATGGAAGTGTAAATTTGTTATACCATGTCAATAAAAATATCTGCAATTGAACTAAAACAAGCTAAGGTACGAATGAAATTTATTACTTGAAAACATTTATGTCGTTAAATATTTAGTGAGTACAAAAATTTATCGTCACCATCAGTCTACTCCCGTCCACTGCTGGACGTAAACCTCTCCAATAGCACGCAACTGAGCTCGATCTTCAGCTCTTCGCATCTAACCGCTGCCAGCCACTGCGTGTTTATTGCCAGTATGAAGATTTAATTTTATATAATGAATGAAATATATTGATAGCAATTTAGATTATTATGGTTATAGTTCATATCATTCATGTTCCAGATAATGACGGGGATAGCAAGGAGCTAATAGTTTTTGTCCCCCGCACCTGACTAAGGATAGTCAATCTCCTGGGACGCGTACAATTATTTTAATCTTATTAAAATCACGTTGCATTGTCGTTAAGCTAATGTGGATACGCCTTGAAATAGTTTAATCACCAGAGGGCACCTTGAAATATAACTTCTGGTCGCGTCAATACATGCTTTTACGACAAACAATTGCAATGACAGTAGGTATGCCATAAAATTCAAGCAAATGATTCATTTTAATCCGCATTTAATGAATCAATTAATTTAACGATGTTAATGGTCTAAATCATGCAAGTAATTACAATACTTAACTCATAATCGTTTGTTGGAAATAATAAGGAATATAATATTAGTTAATTGAATGAAAAATTAGTCATCGGTTAATTGACCAAAATAATTTACATACTCGTACGTTCTTAATTATCTTTAAATAGGTAAGTATTTACTTTTATTGAACTTTAACGATGGCCAATTACCCAAACATCCATTAATACAATATAATCTTTGCAATCATAATGATTTATATTTAGTTATTTAATCACTCTCAGAAATTATAATGAAGCACCGTGTTATTAGTAGCTTCTTAACCCGCTGTTGCGATAATTTTCAGCAATACTGTTATTACGTTTATATTCGCAAATAATAAGAAAATTGCCGTTTAAGTTTACGTTTATATTCTCGTTTATATACGTTAATATTACGTAAGATTATGTTTCTATTCTCGAATAATAAGCTAAAGAAAACAATGTAGAAAATGTATAAATTATGCATATAAATAGGTACTTACGAAACGTTTTATAGTAAAGAAGAAAATATAATTATATAATCTTATTACGTTTAAAGTTGAAACAGGTGGCTTGAATAATATGCGTTTATTTCAATAAAGATTTTGTCGTATCCATACATTATCTATGTATTGCAACACGCTACGGATTACGCATTACCTTACATTTATCGTTAATTTAAAGGATAGAACACAAATAATGACATTTATTTACTTGTCGAGTTTGCTATATCCACACATCAGTAATTCATTAAAGAATGCAACAAATAAAACATTGCATCATATTCATTAATACTTTGAATGTCAAACTACTACTATATATGTATATACCTACATGTTTGCGTTTATTTCATTGAAGAGTGACGTATCCATACGTCACCAATGCATTGAAACACGTTACGGATAAAACATTACATTATATTCGGACACGTCTCTTGTTAGACAAACACGGTGAGATCCCGCCGATATCTCGGAACGGGTGGGTGCCACTGCACTCGAAAAAACGTATGCATCTCAAGTTGGGCTTAAGACGAGCATACAGTTTTTAAGGCCACGACACTTGTCACCGTGTTGTCGTATTCCTGACAGCATTATGCATTATTGTCGTTTTCTGACTTCTGTCTGTTGTTTACATCTTTAATTAGGGTGCCACTTATCAATTTACTTTTTGTAGTGTACCTACTCTATTCTTAAATGTTATAGTGATCATTCTGTTAGTACAATTTTATTATGTATATAGAATGTTGAGGTACATCTTTGAGGTTGTAGCTTAAAAATTGTCAGTGATGAGAAGAATATTAAACTATGTATACTATTATATCTTTGTTAGCTCAATTTTGTTTTTGTATTTGATGATTGGGCGACGATTCACAACAAAAACCAATTATGTTCTGTATTATTATAAAAAGATTTATTCCTGAAATAAAATAAACGGAATCTGAACTCGAGGTGCTGTACCTTTACTTAACCGGCAAGATTCGGTCCCATTTAAGATTTAATACAGCTTCTACTAGTCATTGCTTTATATCAACTTTGTTAATTTTAATGACTATCACACTCGCTCATAGCAAAACGAAACTAGCGACATCTGTTATTAAATTTTATTAACTATGTCCTCCTTATCGTCGCTTCCGTTTTATACGATCGCATTGACCTAAAACGCGGCAGTTACAATAGATAACAACAAAGTATAAATGTTGTGTCAATGTCTTTTATTAGTCCATAATTCATTTTCATTACTTGCCTCATTCATGTATCGTGGCGACTAGAAGTCGTCGTATAGTCGTCGCCCGTATCGTAAGTCGTTGTCGCTCGAAACGGACGCTTTCTCTAACAAAAGCCATGACTAATGCGACCTCATACAGCTCCGAGACAAATTAGTGATCAGATGAGAACGCAGATTTGACTAACAAGGCGAGTCCTGCTGCTATTGTTAAAATATGGTATTTCTGAATTAATAACAACGGGCTAAAGCCGTCGTACACGGCACTCTTTTAGCAGCAACATCAACGATTATGCGATTGATTTACATTTTTGGAAATTCGTCTGCTTTAAAATGTATGAAACTCGCGCGTTTGAGCAATTTCTTCAATTTTCATTTAGTTTTGGAATCCGACGCATTCAAAAATATTATTTACATTTGAGCTAGATTCCAGGTATAATGAAAATTCTTCTTACAAACTACCTTTGGTGTTTCACTAGATATTAGTATTAGTAGCGTTATCAACACTGATTCCTTGGTATTTCCAGTGTTACTTCTGATTTTATTTCTTTACTAAATAATTGAAGTTTCCCACTAAATAAACATAAGCTAGTATTGGAAATTTGTTTATTAATAAAGCATTAACTAGCTGATCATATACATCATGGTATGATAAATATAGCTTTCTTATGACCTAATGTAACACTGATCCATTTTCCTTTTCTACCAAAATCTATATCATTATAGGTAGGTACAGTATAAAGCTACCTTAGAATGACCGATTTCTGACACAAAAAAAATCCGTTGTATCCTATTTTCAAAAAACATAAAATCGCTGGTAGCTAATGTTAAAAGTATCGAGTGTGCAAAACCCCTAGTAAATAAACCGCTCCTTAAATAACCATGGCTATGAATCATGTCATTTAATTTAATTTTCACAACATCGTTACTAAACCTCATAAACATAAATAAGATAAGAGATAATATAAAACACATGAAAATATATTCAGGAAATGACAAAATCATTTGTCTTATATAAAATGTTTAAAAAATTTATAAACAAGAAGATCGTGGACATGTAAGTGTCCGTGGATTTGTACTCAAAGCAATAACGCAATAAACAAAAGGATAATATAAAAAATATTGAACTTTAAATCAACGCAGTACCAATTCAAATCTAGATCAAGTTATTGTTCTGACTGCAGACTCGTATACGTTCACAAAGACAAATTAGAGATCAGATGAGCAGGCAGATTCGAGAGAACAAGGCGAGGCAGCTTCATGAGTCCCTTGTCAGATACATCACACAGAGCAAGTTTATTCATTCTATTGTAAGCTTTATGAATGTCATGACAGTAATACATTGCTGTTTTAGCAACATGCGTATTTTATTATTTACATTTCAAAGTATGCAGCTACCTGAAATAACGATCTTTCATTGGTAGATATTGATTTGTAATTGGTAACTTATACTGAATTACGCTTATAGTAAACGTTTTTTAATTTACGTAGGTACGCCATCAGACCTTTATGACAAATCTTTGTGAGATGGGCATAAGCAAATTAATTTTTGTCATGTCTAACTGGACATAACTTTTATAAAACAAGACAAATCACATAGTATCCGAAACTGATGGAATTTGAATAGTTGTAAACTTGTTTAAAGGATGTAGTAGGCAGATGAAGGCAAAGATACAAGGCATTTTAAATTTATGTTTATAAGTGATAACATTATTGTGAGAATCAGCAAAATATTCCAGTGGCCAAAGAGAATCATTGGTACAGCCGACATTGATGGATCCAATAGCCCTTAAAGTGGACAACGCTTCTAAATGTATTTCGCGTGGGATGTCCTTATGTTAGATGGGTAAAGGACTTCCTAGTGCACTGGAAAACAACCAACATCTAAGCGTCTACTGCTGGACATTTGAAATGTCCAGCAGTAGACGATCGTGTATTGGACAATACAGTAGATTTAGTGTTATGAATGCCAATAAAGTGATTAACCTCATTCTCATTTGAGAATCAACCTATAGGAGGCAAAATGTAACTGGCATCAGTTTCCATCAGACAAACGAAGCATTTGCTGAACCCAAGAAAAAGAACGTACCTAATAAACTTAACTTACAATTAAGTGAATACATGTTATAGTAAATTCATATGAACTTAAAGGTTCTCAGAATCTATTGGGATTCTATTGGGACCAACGGGAAACAGTACATTCTAAATGGAACGGCAAATTTAGTTAGGAAGGTATCGAGTGGATTCGGGAATCTTATTCCTGCACCTTCATTTTCCCAGTAATTTTATTAACGAAGTTTTGTTGTCTTTGACCCTTACTTAAGCTAATGTTTCTAATCCTACATTTAGTTTTGTATCATGGGAGGTTAATGGATCCATGTATTCTGTATTAATACCCATTGGTAGTTCATTTCTTATATTTACCATGAATATGGGTCGCGTATTGCTGAAAGTATAAAGGAATTAATATTTTATTAGGCTTTATTTCTTTTTGGCTAATAGCTACCAAATTATTTTACTTTCTTTGTATGTAGCTTCTGCTATACTTTCTGTATTAAATTTAAACTAACTCCTTTAACATAACATTCAAACTGACGTATGGTTTATTTATAAATGTTGACACTTTAGAATTTAAAGCGTTTTAACATTCCAGCGACATACTGTACTACTCGTTGATGTGAAAAATGATTTAGAGGTGCAATTAAAATATATTGATTATTGATTTCAATCAAGATAAAACATTACTCAAAAAACAACAATAGGACAAATGTTTAACGCCTTTATTCCGAGAGGCGTTACCGAAATCGCTCGGGCCCAGCGTTAATAAAATACATCTCGGAGCCGGCGTGATGTGCGAAAGAGGAATCCAAAAGGTGCATGTACATGATATCTTAAATTTTAAATATAAATATATTATGTAATCACAAGTTTTGCAAAATTGCATCACAAAAACAAATTTTACTATTTATAATTTTTATCTTCTTAACGCCTGTGTTCCTTGAAAGGGTAGATAGTGAAGTGTAGTACATTATCACGAATGATTAAATTCTACGTTCCACCGTGGAATGGGGAATGAGCTCACCTGACTCAGACGACTGACTCAGAGGTAGTACTACTAGAAATTAGAAATGATATAAGTCTAGTCTAAATTAGAAAAATCGTGTAGTGTCCGGCCCGTGTGAATCCAGGACCTCTCGTTCAGCAATCGCGCTTGCAACCATGTGACCAACGACGCAATCTAGTATTCATAACATTAGCTATCTGTAAATATTTTTACTGTAGTGAAAAGAACAATGATGATTTTGTTTAGTGACGGATCTTTTCTTCAAAAAGCATTTTGCAACGTTGGAGCTTTTTAAATACGTTTCTTTCGTTAGCAATTGACAGTATCTACTGTGTTTAAATTATTTGTATGCGCTTTATATTCAGTGTGCACGCGTCTTAAGACATTTTTGTACACATTTGTTTGCTTAGTCATCGCCGTTTAATATTCAGCATACCTTAAGAAGATACCGTGTGCGATCAATCAAAAATTTTAATAACAATTTCAATACAATGTCAATCTTATTACAATTGACATAAAGTTCAAAATAATGTGTAGGGAGGACAAGAAAAAAATAAAATGTGGTTTGTTTAAGGAAACATCTTCGCTTATAAAAAAGCAAATACATCATATTGTACAATAAGCTCTATAAACCGATCGTTGATAAAAAGTTACCCACAATGAATTTATTTTTTGTTGATACTTATATTTTATTGGTCATGCTCATCAAAATTTTCCCATAATTATTTTTATTCAGTGATGGAGAGTAAATTGACAAGTGCAATAATTTATAGGAAAAATATTTATGAAACAATTAGGGACATCTTTTTAACAGTAATAACAGGTTTTATCAGATCATCTGATATCACAGAATCCTTAAGTGAAATGTACAAAAGTTCAATTGAAACGGTTGATGAGTAAAATGAAATAAACATCTTATTTGCTTTTAATATTGACAATAAAACAATTACTCATCTTAAGTGCAATCTGACATTTTAATAGTCCATGCAAATGGCGTTTTTTTTTTCAAAAAGTCAGTAGGTACTATTAGGACACGAATGCATGTAGGTATTGTGTTATGTAGATATATGAAAATTTAAAACGCATTAGACTTAATTTTAAAATTCATCATTGTTTTTTTGTGTAAAAAGAGCTTAAGTATACTTTTAAATAAGTGGCTTTGAAACAGGATTTATGTGGGCAGGGAAATTTGGATAAATAATGACATAACTAGGCGACTCGCAAACAACTCTTATAGGGAGATAGCCACCATCGTATTAATATTTTTATCCAGGAAAAGTTTCTTAGATAATACTTATTAATTGATCGCTGATAAAATCCATTGTAGTCCATAACCCATTTCACATCGAATATCACGGGAAAATTGTTCTAAGATGTTTTTCGTTATGTTTTCGGAAACAAAGTAAACGATGTAACTGGTTTTGTGTCATTAATTATTTACAACTTACAAAAATAATATTTACGATTTTGAATTAAACTATTTAGTTTAGTGATATAATAATAATCGACCCATTTGTCATTCCACTGTTGGAATATGGGTCTCCTCTCATATTGAGAGGGTTAAGGCCG